>JAGSXJ010000053.1:0-56881 GCA_020726575.1 Plectosphaerella plurivora | reverse complement strand
AATAATAATTAATAAAGTCCTTTATAACTTCCTTAATATCTTTATAGTAGTATACCTTAATAATATCCTTATCTTCTCGCGAAACCTTAAAGATTATAAAAAGTATATTTACTAAGTCCTTTAATAACTAATAGAAGCTAAGCTACTTATCGAACCTAAGAAGACGAAGTTCTACGTATAGGAAGTAGACTTCCTTGGATATAATATCCGACCCGGAGAAATCCGAATAAACCCTGATTACTATTCGCTGCTCGTTCGAGCCGAATAAGCGTCGGGCGTTTATATAAAATAGGTATAGACTGTACGTTTTTCCGGTCGTACGAATTTATATCGTATAAAGGCTAAGAAAGAGTAGGTCCTGTATAATAGGAAAGCTTCGCGTAATAAGAGATTCCGCTCGTATAAGAGATTCCGCTCGTACGAGTAGGTCCCGCGCGATAGGAAGGGTTTATATAATAGGAAAAGTAGTCGTATAAGAGTTTTACGGCCGTACGAAGTATACCGGTTATATAAAGACCGAATGTTATTACTACTTTTAAGTAGAAGGGCTAAAACGAAGAATTATTAAAACTAATTAAGGTAGTTAATTTAGAGATAGTTAGAGCTAAATTACTAAACCCTATTAGTTTTATAAGGCGTCGTAAAGCCGGCTTAATAGACGTAGTTATATATACGGTCGATAATATCACGGAGGTTAATAAGGCGTACTAGGTACTACTTTATAAGTTATATTATTATACGGTACGGCCTAGGGGTAGGATCGAGCGGTATTTCCGGGATAAGTATATAGTTAAGGGGAACTTACTTAAGGTGGTAGTATTCCGCTTCGGCGACGCGGTACTTAAGGACCCGGGGATAGTAAGGCTATTAATAGACGGGTCGGCGGTAGTTAAAGGGATCCCGGTACTTAACGGCTTCCGCTATACTAAGTACTAGTATTTATCGTAGTTACGTAATAACGTAATATATTATTAGACGGTCGCGGGCTACGGGGAGCCTAAGGACGGGTAGGGGCGATAGATAGTAGTTCGACTATAGACTTAATACCTTAGTCGATACGTATAGTACTAAGTCGTTAGCGACGGGGAGGACGATAGGGATAATAGTAAGGTAAGTAGTAATATATTTAAGGCGGTATTAATATAGTTAATAAAACTTATTAAGGCCGAAGATAAAGTACGGGTAAAGCGGGGCGATATACTTAAGGGGCTAAAGTATAAGTCGAGTTAAGTAAAGCGGTTAGTATAGACGCGGTACTTTAATAAGCGGGATAAGTTAGTAGTACGCGAGGCGGTATAGTAGAAGGGCGCCCGTATCGGTAAGGCGTTAGTAATTAAGGGCGAGGATAGGCATTTCTTTGATAGAAATGCCTAGGGTTCTGGCTGCCTGGTGGAACTCGGTGGCGTGAAACTGCTTGCCAGCATCTGTCACGATCCAGTCTGGTGGACCTTGGTAGACATCGATCCAGCAGAGACGGAGTGCGGCCCATGTGGCCTTAGCTGATATACTCGGCAAGAACCGGGCCGCGTTGAACGATGTGGCTTCATCCACGACGTGGAGGACTGGGCTGTTACCCTCAAGATAGAATATGTCGACGATGACCTCGTAGTTGAATTGGTGGTCATCGTGCAGGGTGAACTTGAATCGGTGAGGGGCAGCAGCGTGTAGTTGGCAGTGGTTACAGAAACGTTGTATGTCCTCGAGGGCTTTGACATCTGTCTCGTGCCCGGCGCGGGTCAGTAGGCGATGGAGGCGTTGGACCGATGGATGACCGAATCTGCGATGGACCCGACGTAACTCGCCCTCGGTCAGATGGCTGCAGGCGATGGCCTTCTCGGGTTCGAGAGACATCTAAGGGTGACCCTATTTACGGAAAACTGGGACTCGACGGTCTCCTTGTCGTAGCTCGTTGGCCAGGTTGTCGAAAATGATGCTATGGGCATCTATGTCTTGTAGGCAGAGCAGGAATGGCGTAGGCGTGGG
This sequence comes from Plectosphaerella plurivora, assembly GCA_020726575.1. NCBI lineage: Eukaryota > Fungi > Ascomycota > Sordariomycetes > Glomerellales > Plectosphaerellaceae > Plectosphaerella > Plectosphaerella plurivora. The sequence continues at coordinate 54,898 of JAGSXJ010000053.1, read as the reverse complement.
GATTACGTGGAACGTGAGGTCGCCGAGGGGGGTAGGTACTGTGGTCGTGCCGAGGGACTCCACGGGGGGACCTGGACCGAAGCGTACCTGGCCCTTGCCGGCCTTGGAAGCGTCGAGGGAGACGCCGTGGCTGCGTTGTAGGGCGCGGAATTGCGCGTGGCCGGCGGTAGAGAGTTGGGCGGCTCCGGTGTCGGGTATGATGCCCTGGAAGGTTAGTGCCTCGTATCGGCCCTTAAGCATGAAGGCCGATGGTGGCTCGGCTGGGCCTCCTGGTAGGTCTTCTAGGTAAGGGTCGTTGCCTGGAGTTCCCTTCGTTAGGGCGTGGGTGACTGCGTTGTCGCCCAGAGCGGTGGCGAGTTCGTTGCTATTGAAGGGGGTGGGGAAATAGGTGCTCGTGAAGTAAACCCCTCCGTCAACCTCTTCGTCGGCTATGTAGGGGTCTTCGTCGTTGTCGCTCGTGGCTGGAGAGAGGCCCTCATGGGCAGCCAGGTAGGCCTCGAGGGCTTCATCCTTGCGATCAGGCTCTGGCCCCTCGTACCAGGTGAGAAACGCCGTGAGGGCTGTAGGCGTGGCGTTCTGCCCCTTGGCTCTGTCACGAAAGGCCGTGAACGCTTTGTTACGTTCCTCCTTGGTGTGCCTCGTGGACTAGTACTCCCGTATACCGTAGACGTAACACTTGCGAGGTGACTGCGGGAGTCTTGGGCGGTCTCGGGGGAAGGCTCTGCCTGTCGTGGGTCCGGGGTCGAGGGGGGTCTTGGTACCGTACCGTGCTCTGCGGCCGTCGCCGTTGAATGTGCGGTCGGTCCAATGAGCAACCGACTGGTAGGGGGCAGTGGCTTCCTCAGTGGCTACTGCAGCTCGGAGCTGGGCGATGACGCCTTCGTAGGTGGTGGCGGGACTGTAGAGTGCGAGTTTACAGCTGGGGTGGCCTTGACATGCGTTGAGCAGGTGCATGCGAAGTCCGCCGGCAGGTGCCTCAGTAGTGTAGCCAAGGGCTAGTGCCAGTTGGTCGAGGCGTTCGATCAGAGTCTCGAGGCACTCGGGTGTGGTCTTCGATGGGTTGTCGGTGCGGACCTTTGTCAGGGTCGTCTCACGCCACTTCGCGAGGTAGACGTGGTGGGTTTCCTGCGTCTCAAACTTGTTTCGCATCTTCTGGAGCATTGTGTCGAGTGGTAAGGGTCCGAGGGGACAGATGTGTTGGTAGTAATACTCCCTCGCGCGGCCTTTCAGCATTGTGGGAAACGCTCCAGGGTACTGTTGGGGAGTGATTCCAACGCGGCGGCATGCGTCCTTGAAGATGGCGAGTTTGGCCTGTAGTACGTCGTACAGATCGCCGCTGAACTTCATGCTATCATCATACATCTTTGCAAGGTCGGCGTTCGCCTTGGGGGTTGGCATGGACGGGTCCAAGGGTGGCGCCGCCTGTGACTCTGACTGTTCTTTGAAGTACGGCTCGGATGGAGGTTGCCGAATTGGAGAGGACGTCGGAGGACATGGTCCTTGTGTTCGGTGCGGCCATGGCTCCACTGGGTCGAGAGGAACAAATGACTGGCGAGCCTCGGGCGGGATGTATGACAAGGTTGCTGGGCGAGGGGGTCGACGTGGGAGCGGTGTGGTCGGTGCTGCTGGGCGGAGCTGCGGCGTCGCCGGGGGCTCTACTCGGGGTGTGGCGGGCGCCGACGACTGGCCGATGGTGCTGAGCGTAATGGTACGAGTAGGACGGGTGATCTCGTGGATGAAGGTCTTGTCAGCGGTATTGACTTCGAAGGTTTGGCTTTCGCTGGCCACCGCAGTGATGTCCTCTTGTTTCCAAACGCGGTAGGGGCCGGTGAGAGCGGCAGCGATGCTGGTGCTCTGTCGAATGCGGTTGGTCCCTGCCTTGGGGGGAAGCCATACACCGTTGGCCTGCAGGTTGGTGTAGAGGTCCTTGAGGACTGCAGGTGGGAGTCTGTTCAAGTCGCCGTCTTCCCATTCCTCGAGGTCGTTCTTTGCGCGGTCCCACAAAGCGCGGGCCTTCAGTCCAGCTCGTTGCCATAGTTCCATCAGAAACACGACTTCGGCGGCTAGTTGACCCTGGGTGGCAGCGGCTGGGATGATGCCGATGTCTCCCCATGTCTCAGGGTCAACCTTGGAGCGGTATCTCTCGGGGATGGCGAATGGTGCTTCTGGTCGAGTGGCAGTCGCTCGAGGGGGCGATGGGCTGCCACTGTCGGCCGAGGCGGAGGAGGGTTCAGGGGGATCCGCCGCGGAGTCGCCGCGGGGTTGCACCGTGATTTCGTCGGTTGTATTCGGCATCTTGATGGGCAGCGGTTCGTCCACGTTCTGGACTCGGTGCGTTTCCTTTCAGCCGCAGCTTTGGGGGCGTAGCTGGCCAATAGACGAGTCACTGCTCTGCGTCTCTGCCCGAGGGACACGCCTGGTTCTTGGGTGTCCGTTGATAGGGTGGGATGTGCTGAGTGTCTCACACCCGCCGTGGAAATCGTTGAGGACGCGAGGCGCGGTAAGGGTGGGTCCCTGGGTACTCCCTTGCTACGCAAGGGAGGTCTGGCCTCCGTTTGTCGTTGAGGGGTAGGCAGCGGGCCTGGCGATGGCTCTTGCTGCTTGTTTGTTGAAGGATCTGGGCAGGCGAAGCGATAGCCTTGCCTGCGAGATATTGAGGTTGCCGCTGGGTCTGCCGATGGGGATCGAGGGCAGGAGCGGGCGGATGGACAGCGTGATGGACGCGCCCACGGATATCTGCCTGTATGCCCGGTTTGGTTACCGCGAGGATCTTCTCCGTGGGATAGGCAAACGGCGCCAGGATCTGGATCTCTGGAGTCGTTGCCTTGTAGCGTGATCTGCGAGGACGCAGGATAAGCAGTTGTCCTGCCAGCCTTTCGTCCGGAGCCACAGGATAAGCAGACGAGCTGCCAGCCTTGTGTCCGCAGATCACCTCTTCTGCTCCTTGCTGATCTGTGGGCGAGGGGAGCCGCGAGTCCCGGGGTAAGCAGGCGAACTGCCAACCGGGGGCCGGTGTAAGCAGGCGAACTGCCAAACCGGCTCTCACGCGGGTTCTCCTTTCTGGTGGATAACCTGTAGCTGGTTAACCACTGATCAGTGTTGGAATAAACAGGGTATTATGAAGGAATAAAGGTGCGGGCCGCGTGTGGCTCGCGGCGTTGCGCGTAACAGGAGACTCGTGGTCAATCGATTGCGTGGTAACTGGTTCTTGTATTGTCTAGGTTCGCCCTGGGGGCCAGGGACATAGGTCCCTGAAGTTGACTAGGGCGGATACGTACGGGCCACCTCTGGCTCGCTGCCCTCAGGCGCAGGGCGCTAGCAATCGCCAGTCGCGGCAAATGTTCCGACATAAAGGTATAATTAAGATAAGGGTAGATACTTATTAATAGCTAGTCCCGTCGAGGTACTTAGAAAGGAGGCTATAAAATGATCTATCTTTAATAAGGGAGAAAAGGAGGAAGTAGTAAGTTTACTATATAGGAGTAGTAAACTCTTATATAAAAAAAACCTATAAGCCTATATACAGACTAGCTCCGGCTCCGAAGATTAGCCGGAGCTTATATAAAGCTATTAGCCTATAATAATACTATTAGGAATCGTCTCGGGAGTAAACTAGTTATAGGCCTAGCTAGTCGCCTAGCCTTTATAGTAACCTAAGACCCTATATATTAGTGTCCTAGAAATAAAGTACTACGGACGAGATACCGACTTATTACTATAAAACTCTTTAATAAGGTTATAGTAGCTAGGAAGAAGTTAGCTTTATAATATAAACGATTCTTAGCTAGTTTACTTACCCGAAATTTAAATAGTAGATGTTTAAGGGATATATTATGATTTCGGTATATAGAGAACTATAGCCACCTGGATCGTAGTACGTCTTTGCGTCACAATCAGCCACGTAGCTCGCTTTGCTGCAGACTAGACGGCAAGTGTATATGGCGTTCTAGCGAATATGGGTTTGTTCAACATGAGGACGAGCCGAAGCATCGACATCGCAGCTGGCGGTGTTGCAAATCGGTATTGTTAGCGACGCTTGCCCGTCTCCGGAAATGGCGGTCTCATCCTGCCATTTTGGGCACTTACCACGTCGGCAAACCCTCGTCCATGCCACCCCTCGCCGGTCAAGCCGGCTGCGCCAGCTCTGGGTGCGCGACGCGACACAGTCACAGGCAGTCCAGGAAGAGACGAAAAGACCGGCACCTCCTGAGGCCGATGTGCCGGTGTCTGCTCCTTCTGAGCAGGACAAGGTTGACATGGAGCCCCCTGCCACCGTGCCTCCTGTGAAAGAGAAGCTTGATGTCCAGCCGGACTCTGAGGATACACCCATGTTGGAAGTGTCGAACGAGTCGGTCGATATTGCAACTGAGGTTTCTCTTTCCCACCCCACGAGCTATGTCTTGTGTAACAGAAGTAGTGTAATGATCACTGTGTGATACTCGGCATTTACTGACCCTCAACCGTCAGGACTTGAACGTGGCGAGAACTATCGCGGCACTGGAAGACGGAACAACAGGGCCAGGGCTGGCCAGTGATATAGAGACCAGTACAGCCTGTGATGGCAGGCACTTTGTGTGTGTGCGCACGCATGTATGGCTGGGAAAAGGGTGGGTGATCTTGTGTGATAAAGAGACGGGAACATCCGAAGGATCCATACGTGGGGATCGTGGAGTCGGGGAAAATGTGAGCGACTTTCGGCTCGCGGCAGACCAGGAGGCGTGCGGCGGCACATGGAGCTAGCGTCGACTAACCAAAACTAGCCCCGGACATTAGGGGGACCTAAAAGAGTTACAAGCCCTGTTCCGCCTCGTCGGTATTGTTTTCGGGGCCGACATGGCCGACCTCATTGTGTGACGACAAACGTCAAAGTTGGCATGCGGGCGAACATAAAAGCGTGCGCGGCGCCCTCTTCATGTTCGCTGTGGCTAATCATCAAACACCAGACGCCATTATAGCCCCATCCCGAGTTCCCAACTTACACGCCTGAAGAACCATCCCCTACCATGGCCGGCCCACGCAGCATCAACTACCCCAGTCGCGGCCTCACCATCGCCGCCGACCTATACCTCCCCCTCTCCTCCGCCCCGGACCGCAAGGGGGCCGCCCTCGTCGTCGGCCACCCCGGCACGGGCATCAAGGAGCAGGCCTCGGGCCTCTACGCCCGGCGCCTCGCCGAGGCCGGCTTCATCACCCTCGCCTTCGACGCCGCGTACTACGGCGAGAGCGGCGGCACGCCCCGCGGCCTGGAGGACCCTGCCCAGCGCGTCGAGGACATCAAGTGCGCCGCGACGTATCTCGCGACCGAGGGCGCGGCCGCAGGAGTTGACCCCTCCCGCATCGGGCTCGTGGGGATCTGCGCGTCAGGCGGCTACGGCATCTTCGCCGCCGCGACGGACATGCGCCTGCGCGCCGTCGCGGTCGTCTCGCTCGGCTGCTTTGGCCAGCTGACCCGCGAAAGCATGGACTCGGCCACGCTGCGGCAGCAGTTTGCGCAGGGCGCCGAGGATCGCCTCGCCGAGGCCAGGGGCGAGGAGCCCACCATGATCGGGATCCTCGACGTGCCCGGCGCGGGCGAGGCCGTTGCGTACTACCGCACCGAGGGCCGCGGGAAGCACCCGCGGAGCAAGAACGAGTATGTCAGGCGCAGCATCGAGCTCATGGCCGTGTACGACTCGTTCGCCCACATTGACTGGATCGCGCCGCGGCCGATCCTGATGATCATGGGCAGCGAGGCCGTCACCAGGCACATGACCGAGGGGGCATTCAAGCGGGCTGCGGAGCCCAAGGAGCTGATAGTGATCGAGGGTAAGCAGCACGTGGACCTATATGACGACACGTCCGAATCTGTCCCAAAGATGGTTGAGTTCTTGGCTAAGGCGCTGGCTGAGTAGGTGGGGGTCTGTCTTATTCACATGCAAATATGTAAGGATTATGAGCTGTAAACTTCGTAAGGGACCTTGACAGTGTGATTTGCTCAGAATCAGCAGAACGTCTTCTACATTTGCGACCTGCTTGGGGAGTCTTGCAATATATCAAATATTCGAGAAATTATGTGCTTTTACTAATATGTCTACCCAACTTGCCCTACGTACGAAACCTATTTCTATCTAAAGTAGTTCTATTTGTTAGAACCTTTGGATTATAACACCTATAACCCTTCTTTAAGATACCGTCTTTAGACGTCGTCTACCTTACTACTTTGACGGCCAGGCTTAGAAGTCTTTTAATACAAACTCACGCGGAGGGAGACTAACGCACGGTCTGACGCTATCGGCTTTGCGCGTGACGGACCTGGGTATCTTTGATGCGGCATACATGATGATGTTGATACATCCCAACCTCTGGAGTATGCATGATTTCACTTTAGAGAACCCTAAGCGTAAAAGGGAGTCTGAAGGCACGAACAATCTCCCGTGTAAAAGCGGACAGCTTCTGGCGTCAAGACTATTTCATTAAACTCTGATACACGGAGTATAACTTCCAGTAACTTGTGGAGGTGTGCTCACCAAACGAACTCGCGCATCTGTCGCCGTTCTGCTTTTTCACCCCAAGCCTCCGAAGTGCCTAACTCGAGAATGTGTCGCTTACCTAGTGGTCCAGTGGCTCTCGAGCCACTCTAAACGCGTACTGACCAACGGAACGACTTTCAGCATGTCAGACGAGTACATCCACTATCATGAACTGAGAGGCCTTGGTGTACCATTTGACGACTTGAAGGTCTATCTGTCGACTAGAGAATTTCCTCCACATTCTTGCATAGACTTTCTTCAAGACTGGTATAGCCCTCTTGACCGTACCACTTCTTGAGCAGGTCGGCGCCGAAGGCATTGTCAACCTCACTCAGGTCAGAGCCCAGCTGGCGATTCGCAGCGAAGCTCTTGTCGAGGAAAAAAGCCCTGAATTGGTCCAGGACAGTATTCCAGTTGAAAGGTACGTTGAACGCAAGGATTAGTTCATTCTCAATGGTTCCGTCAACGAGTGCAATCAAATGCAGTCGAGCACAGTCCACGACATCTACCATGTACTGCGGTAGGAAGTCCCACCTCGATTACCGGTAAAAGCCTCCCGAACCAGTCCTCCAGTTTCTCCGGGCGAGTCGATCACTCGGCCCATGTTGAAACTAGGCAGAATCTTAGAAGCCGTTAGTACCGGATCAGCCCCGTTGTCTGCGTTCATCGTCCTGACTCACACAGTTGACAGTGAACCTGGGCTTCTGAGTCCGACAAAAGTCCCAGAGAGCCCGTTCGGCCATGGTCTTGCTTGCAGTGTATACCTTGAAAGCGTTCTCCTCTTTTTATGGCGGGGGAAAGTCGGCAAAGTCTGCAACTTCCATGTTCCAAGAGTTGGAGTCAATCTTGAACATCTTACCCGGGGTGGGGAGGCCGTGCTCGAACTGGTGAACAAAAATCTCTTGATTGTCGGTTGGTTTGCTGCGGACCGAAGAATCGAAGTTGCACCCTTCACGGCGGGAGGCACGACCTTCTTCGGATTGGGGCTGAAGGTCAATGGTGATGCCATATGTATGATGGCATCAACAGCTTTCACTGCTTCATCATAAGCTCCTTCCGACTCCATCTCTGGGACAACCACTGCGTCATAGTGTTGCGAGTCGAAGAGACGCCGTGTCCTTTCTGCCTAGTCGCCCTCGTGCTTCAAAGATGCCTGGTTGGTGGAGGAGCATGCTGGACACATAGGGCCACTACGAATGGCGGCTCCTACCGGCTAAAATGGGCCGATATTTCACAAATGATCAATTTCAAGTAGGAAATTATCAAGTCAATATAAGTATAACACACCAATGATCCCCCTTCCGAGCTTATTCGCGAAGCAGTGGGTGATGATACCTGAAAACATTTTCAGGATCCCACAAAGCCTTTAACTGCAGCAGACGGGGAAGCTTGTGTTTCCCGTACACGTCTTCCAGAGGCTCATCTCCGACGGCATAGTTAACATAGACGGAAAGTCCCGGATAGCCACCTGTTTTCGCGTGATCTTGGCGCACCTGCTCTCCCACAGCTTTTGCGGCAGCCTCGGTGGCGGAGTCAGATCCAACCCATGACATCTGGATCATACTTAGGAGAGGAATACGGAGTTAGCAATCAAGTCCAGAGGTCGGAAATGAGGGAAGGTAGCACTGTGCTGCACCTACAGGTTCGCCGTCGCGTCTCGCCAAGGGTACGCCGTGGCTTCGTCATCGACTTCCATGGTGGCGTTATTAGCAAGGAACTCTGCCACGAAGGCAGATCCGCGGGCGGCCGGGAAATCCTGGTATAATTGCCCGAACTTATCAACGGTTGACTTGAAGGTCGCCACGTCTACTTCGCGAAGGTTGACGCCGTATATCATGCGGTTCAAGTTCGCGACACGGAGGCCGGCGTCCCCGGCGATGACGTCCTTCCACCTGATGGTGCGTTTGTTGACAGCGATCGTTTCAAGAGCTAGAAACGGCGCGACAGCCGCTTGGCTTTCCTCTTCAGTGCCGTGCCACACCCAGCTGGTCATAATGATAGGCTGCGCGACAGTCAGGATGTGATCGATCGTTTCTATCCGGTTCTAGACACGGGGGTTAACATACCTGTCCTAGATCCTCGTTCCACACTATGTAGAAGATAGCGCCCAACTGCGCGGGGAAGTTGTCATGAAGTGACTTTATGACATCGAAAAACTTTTCGGCTTGGCTGATGGGGATTATAATATCGGCACTGAAGAGATTACCGTGATTGATCGCCTCCTGCATCTTGAATGTCGCAGAGACAACAATGCCGAAGTTGGCGCCGGCGCCTCGGATCGCCCAGAATAGGTCGGGATTCTGTGACTCGGATGCCTCAACAAGACGGCCGTCATGTAGGACTACACGGGCTGAAACGAGGCTGTCAAGAACAAGGCCGTAGACGCCGGACCACCGATTTACTCCGCCACCGATGGCCACGCCAACGAGAGAGAGCGTATCGTGTGATCCCACCGCTAGATTCAAGGTCAGAAAAGTCACTGGTCGCGGGGTTAGAAAAAGCAACACTTACGGATCTCGTAGCCTGCCTTATCCACCGCGGCTATAATCTTCTCCGTTGTAGCACCAGGCCCAACGGTAATGGTGGAACCAGTGACTTCTATGCCGTTCATCTGGCTGAGATCAATGGCTAGACCCCCTTGCAGACGGTTCAAGGTCATTCCATAGCCATGACGCGAAGATGTGGCGAGGAAGCCGACCTGTAGAGCTCGTGCGAGCTTCACCTGAGATGCCATGCGTTAGCTTCAAGGATTTGGTCCAAGTCATGCGGATTCCATACAGCTCCTGCCACATCTTGTTCGGTATTGACGGTGATGCTGGCAGAGAAAGACGGGGCTTTGTAAGAGTTCCAGCGCTGGGTGGCCTCGTCAAAGCTGGGCTCGCCTTCAAAGCTGATGACTGTTTGGCCGGAAAATAAAATGCCCTCGGCTTCAACAGCCAAATCGAGCGCTTCCTTGGAGATAGCCGTGACGGATGCCATGGTTGCAGTGAAAGGGCTTTGAAGTCTTGATGGTCTCAAGTGTCGATGTCAGCGACGTTTGAGATTTCTCAGGTGATCAGGGTCGTTAGGCGAGAGTTTTTATACTTCAACGGTCTTACATTTCATCATAGCAGTCCCAGTAGCTCGGGTCATAGATCCTAACGAGGTGCTGTGTATAGGGTCTCAGATACGATGTTCTCAATATTACCGAGGTATCAAGAAGTACCGACCTCGGTAGGCAATACACCGAGTCCAGCGTGTTAGACAGGACGTCAAACTAATACCAGATACTAGCGTGTACGTCAAACAATGTGCCGGTTCTAGTGTATTAGATCCTCTGCTAAGCGAAGTGCTAGCTATTGCGTATTGGATACGACGCTAAGCTAAGGTGCCGGCTACAGCGTATTGGATACGACGCTAAATGAAGTGCTAGCTATGGCGTATTAGATACGACACTAAATGAAGTGCCGGCTCTGGCGGAATGGATACGATGAACCTATCAATGAGGACAGTTAGACTTGAAGATGATATCGCAGTGAAGCCTGAGAAAGAGGCGGAGCACTTGACTAACAAACGCGTTAAGGCCTAATAGTGACCTTTCACGGTAAGATTTTGGGCTACAAGACCTAGTTCGCATAAACACACCTTCGATTCTCTATCTAGAAGGCCTGATGTCAGCCGACCTCCCACAACACCACGCTCACTCATTTTCGACCACACAAATCCAAGTCCCTACGTCAGTTCAAGATGGCCTCAAAATCGGATTCAATTGAAAGCATCTTACAGTCTCGTATTCAATATGAGAACATTTGCAAGATGTGCTATTCTGCATTCCCCACATCTACAGACGTTCATCACACCAGTACCCTCATCGAGACCTATGACGGCAATGACGTTGGATTTCACCACTTTCTCAATGAAAAGGCGGTCGCTGCCACCAGCCCACAGCCTGCTGTGCTATACTTCCATGGCGGAGGAATGATTGCTGGCTCCGTCGGTGGCTTTACTCCTCTCATTGCCTACTACGCTTCTCTCTCTGGAATTTCCTTCTTTGCGGTGGACTATCGTCTTGCGCCAGAGAACCCAGCGCCCACCGGCGTGGAAGATGGATACTCCGGTCTGATTTTCCTCGTCAAGCATGCCATGCAATGGAATGTCGACCCTTCACGCATCTGTCTCATGGGTGATTCAGCAGGCGGACTCGTCGCAGCAGCATGTGCGTTGTTAGCACGAGACAGGGAGCTCGTCCCGAAGGTTGCGATGCAGTTACTCATCTACCCCATGCTGGATGATCGTACGACTCTGCCGGCGGATGCACCACTGTGGCCATTCTTGAGCTATAAGCCAGCGGACAACGCTGCAGCCTGGGCAGCGTTCCTCCAAGACAAAGGGGCCACAGCTTACACCGTACCAGCAAAGGCCGAGGATTTGACTGGGCTGCCGCGAGCGTATGTAGAAGTGGGTGGGTTTGATCTGTTCTTCAAGGAGGACCTCGATTATGCGACTCGGTTAGCAGAGGCTGGCGTCGAAGTTGAACTGCGGGCGTGGCCGAGGCTGCCGCACGGGTTTGATTTGGCGTTTGGAGATCCGGCGACAACTAGGGCTATTAATAGCCGAATGAACGCACTCGCGAGCTTGTGAGTACTACCTGAGTCTCATCTAGTAGAGACTTGAAGGAGTTTTTCAGTTGAACAAGTCCAAGATAGCAAAACGCCAGTTCTCCCTCCCTCGCTTTGTTACGAATGCCGGTGATTCGATTTGCATCACTTGTTGCCACAATAATATTCGGACGGAAAATGACTCACTTGATTCGAAATGGCGGGCTTGAACCACGTCGGCGGAGGAAATCAGTATCAATCAATTAATCAAAAGATCACTTTGAAAGTACCTACTGTGGAGTGGGACATCCCGGCAGCTAACAACACGAGTACTACTACATGGCCAATGATGATCACAAGTGTATAGAACAACCGTGACGCCCAGAAGCGCGGGAGCCTTAGGGGTGTGGTGATGCCACCGTCACGGTGACTAGCGGCAGGAAATGGCGTAGTAAGAAAGGGCCATGGTCACTTGGCAATGGAAGACGACCATAAGCGAGGAACACGCCAGGACGATCAGGGACGACTGATCACTATGATCGCAGAAGCATTCCTGCGATCACGCAATCACGGCCACCAAATAACGATCAATTGAAGTCTTCATTGTACCACGTCGGTTTGACACCAGTGAAGAAGCCCCATAGTTACAGCAGACATCATGAAGTAAACATGAGGGAGCAAGCGGAGATCAGATGTAAATGTAGGTTATTTCTTCCTGAGACTCGGTCATGTACTCATTCCGCCGCACTTGGCGATATGGTTCGCAACACCACTTCGGACCCCGAGCCCAGCCCTGAAGATGATGGCGTACTTCCCCGCTGAAGACCAAAATCGACCATATGAGACGACAGAAAGATCACTTAAGATCATCAAAGGCGGCCGCCTTGCCGATGAACTCCTTCCAGCTGGTCAGCTCGTCCTGCAGCAGAGCATGCGACTCATCCAGCGAGGCGCCGCCGTAGTAGCCGCCTTCGTCCATGAGACGCATGTTCTCCAGCACTTCCTCGGCCGCAAAGTCCGGCATACCCATGCCCTTAAGTGTAGCGAGGTAGTCAGAGTGGGGAATGGAAAAGAACCTGGCCGTCTTGCCGGCTTCTGGGTAGACAGCTTTGAACTCGTCGAGCAGCTCTGTCGGCGTCATATACTTATAGGCTGCCAAAACACGTTGGCCCAAAACCTTATCCTTGTTTAGCACGATGGCCTTAACCACTTTACCCGTGTCGGTAATATCGAAGACCGGGAAGGGCGCCGAATCGGGTGTAGGGAGCGCGAGTATCCAGTTGTTTTCGGGGGGGTCAGCACGCAGAGACTGTCCAGGGAGGTTGGACATATAGAAGCCAGGCATGAAAAATGTCGCCGGAATTCCGAGTGAGCGGGCGTACTCCTCAACCACGGCCTTACCGTCGAAGTGGTAGACGTGAGGAAGCTTGCCATTTGTCACTTCGCGCATGTCGTGTTAGTATCCGAAAGACACCCATAGAGAATCCAAGACAGGGCGTTAATAAACATACATTTCTTGACATCGTAGAGCGAGCTCCAGATGAAATGACCCGTACCGGCCGCCTTGACGGCATCAACGATAGCCTTTCCTTGGTCGACTTCAAGGTCCATGTTCATCGTCTCCCAGTAGTTCGTTACAGCGAACACCGCATCAGCGCCAGCGACAGCTGTAGCCAATGTGGTTTTGTCCGAGAGGTCGGCCTAGAGATATCATGTCTTAGCCCTGGTTTTGTAATGTCTGACGGCTCATCATACCTGAACAATCTCTGCGCCGAGGGCGGCCAGTTTCTTGGCTGAGTCCTTAGTGACATCGCGGGTTACAGCGCGTACCGTCCACTCTGCACGTAGCTTCGCATCACCCAAGAATGTGGTGACAATAGATCCACCTTGCTGGCCAGTGGCACCGAAGATAGTAATAATCTTCTTCGCAGCCATATTGTTATTCAAGATAGGTGTGGTAATTGGTAACGGGGAGACGAAGATGTGGGAGTGAAGTCGATAGTAGGACTTTGAGAATATGGAGCGTGGGGAGAACGAGGCATGCCCGTCCCCGTTCTTATATCCTGTATTTCAACTACCGACGCCCCCCCTTTTCCCCTTCCCCTTCCCCTCCCGGGCAACCCCCAACCCCCCTGCAAGCCAACCAAGACCTTCAAGGCATTCGCTTGACAAGCTTGTACAAATGATGCTTGATAAGCTTTCGAATCCGGCGCTCCGAATCCGTCAGCAAAGACCAGCGAGTCGGTCAGGCGGCGCCCGCAGAACAAACAAGCCTGCGCCAAACCGCTTCGGTCACACGCGCGCGGGCTTAGGTAGCAGCTTTTCATTGTGGCAAGGGTTGCCATTAGTTCCATGCACGAGTCGAGTCCAGCCTCCGCCCACCCCACCCACGACGCCAGGGTTGCGGCCTAAGCCACGCGGATGGCAACGATGCCAATGACCCGTGGAAGCGAGGTCCTTTCGAACAGCCAAGTCGGCCAAACCGTGTCACAATGCAGTGCAGGCCATGGGGAAGCAACTCATCCAAAGTTCGGTAAACCCGAAATATTTATCATGGCAGTAGAGGTCCTGACACATGCCCCCATCACTGTAAATCAGCCAAGCCATGTCGGGTTCGCTACCATGTAATTCGTTCTTCCAAGCCAACATGAGTAGGATCCAGTCCGCTGCTTTCTGGCGCAGTGCCCACTGCATCCCGGTCGAGATCTGCGCATGAAATCAGCCATGTCAGATTGTCATACACAGGTCCATGCAGACCAAAAGCTAGTGACAGGCCTAAGCATTAGCCACTGGTCGCTTCGGATGCTGAGCAATATAAACAAATGAAGAAGAGCTGGCAGATCTTGGATCAGTCTGACCCAGAAGGAGTGTTCATGCGTTGGGAGTCGCTGTCCATAGAGAGGCTGGCCAAGGCTACTCACCGCCATGCATAAAGTCCAAACAGACGTCTGGCTGGGGCCTTGGGTAGCCGAGGAGCTTCGAAGCTAAACGTTATTCAGCAAGCTTCGCCATTTGTCACTCCATCTCGGCACTTGGTAATCGACGGTGCTATGGGCCAAGGTTTTTTCCCCCTCGTAGAAGACACCTTCCCACCGTTTAGGCATCACTCATTTACGGTGGGACAGGGGTCCTCACCATTGAACTGGCTTCTGATCCCCTCACTCTCATGCCTTCATTCGACCAACTTTCGTGGATTTTGAAAAGGGAAAAGCCTTTCAAAAGCAAGCTTTCTACGTTGGTCATCTGGTTGATGGGCCTGACTCGGGGTACAATCATGCATTGGTAAGGATGATAATATATGAGTAACACAGGCAGGTATCGGAATGGCATTAGATATCTATAAATATGAAGTCCGTCTGTTTAATTAGGCTTCCCGATTATGTGGACTGACATTCTTATGCTTTCACCCACGTCGACCTCACCTCTACTTTCAACATCAACACCATGAGGTCCGCCATCCACCAATCCGTTCTCGTGCGTACGAAGCCGGACAAACTTGCCGATGTAAGAATCAGGGATAATGAGCCAACGATGTATTCAGCTGGCCAGGGTTCGATGATGCCATTCAGAGAGGCCTCTGAAAGTGTGCTGAATGGGACAAGTGTCTCATTCTAACTCTCGATCACGACCTCAGTATCGACCCTGGCCCATACAACTGACAGGCTTTCGAAGCCGGCAACAAATGAGATGGCTTTCCAGGCTCTAAATATGAAACAGATGAAGAAGCTTATCGTCGACCTCGCAAAGCATGTCCAAGAGACTGAGCCAGGCATGGTGTGTCGGACCTGACATGTCTGTCAGCAATGAATTCTAACATCCCTCCAGCTACAATATGAATACTTCGAAGGGGAAGATAGCGAAGGGCATATAATCATCATTCAGGAGACATGTAAGTCCGGCCTATTGAGATTAGTTCGAAGATTCTTTGAGGCAATTGAGCTGATGATCTGACACTGGTAGATGGGAACCAAGCTGCTTTTGATTTCCATCATGAGAGCGAGTACTATCGGACAGCCAGCAAGATCTTCGTTGAATGGCTCGCTGCGCCAGTGGAGATATTAAGGCTCACGCCTATCGCTGGCTTTGGGTCGAGGTAATGCCGGTTACTATGAGTAGACGGTCTGGAAGACGAATCGATTTCCGGGGTCGACAACGGAACAGTGCTCGCTTCTTAAGTTTTGCGAAAGAGGTTTTCTTTTCTAGGATTCAGGATAGCATGCGAGCCGTATTGAGCTGTTATTTAGTGCGTGCGAACAGCAGCGAATATCGGCATGGCGCCTTTTCTACTGTAAAGCAGCTTCTCTATTATCAGTGTGCGAAGCCAAATGTGTTGTAGCTACCCGGGCCATCTGACTTCAGCACAATCAAGAGGAATACAACCCCCCCCTTCGTCCCCGCCAGTACAGGCTGCCACCGCCGGCTGACAGCGCCCGCAAGGTGTAGAAGTATATGGCCATAGACGGCTGTGTAAAAGTACAGACAGTGGGCTAGTCGGCCGCTGCTCCGGGGACGCTCATGGTAAGCAGGTCTCTCGCATTAGCACAGGACATGGCACTCTCCAGGAAGGCCCAGATCTGGTTGTGCCGGCTGAAGTCCTGGCTGTGGTCCGCTGATGAGGCGAGGCCGTCGGTGAGGATGTTGCCAACTCGTCAGTGACAGGACGCCACGTTATGGTAGTGGAAGGATCCTCAGGCTTTTGCAAGTAAATTCTTGTGCACCACCACATACTAATCAGACGACAACTGAAGAGGACACTTGAAGTCCCGCGAATTGAAAATTCTCCCAAGTGAAGCAACTAATTATGTTACAGAATGTCTTCTTGTGCTCTCGTGCTCATGTCTTACACCGCAAGAAGCTGCTCGACCCGATCTGTGATGTCGTAGAAGGGGAACGAGGTCCTGTTGCCTGCCTCCGTAGGGACCGGGTTGTCTCCGGTTTGCAGCACGACCATGTTTAGTCCATCACCAACCTGCACCGCTGCCGTTGCCAGGTAGTTGGGAGGGAGGCCGAAGGAGGTTTTGGCCACAGTTCCCAGGTATTCAGCGGTGTCCCACTTGCCGTTCTTGCTCCTGAACACCCTGATTCCCGGTCCACCCGCGATGAGTAGAACCGTGCCCTTGTACTTCTCGGGCAAGGCGAGGGCATCCGAGTCAAAGAAAGTGTGGTTGCCAGACACGGGGATAACGACAGGCGATCCCGAAGAAGACCGCATATCGAATTTCAGGAGTTCTCCGTTGCCGTTGTCGTGTGTCAGGAGAGTCCAGTCCTTCGCGGCGATGCCTCCGAAGCCATCAATGGTATTGTCCCTGGGCTGACGAAGGAACCATTCCGTCACCTTGGGAGGATTCCTGCCGTTGAATTTGTCCAGCTTGAGGATGCTTCCTGGGAACATGCTGTTGACGTATACATTGCCGTGGGGATCCTGCTCGAGATCGGCGAAACCGCCATACTGGCCCTGGGTGGTTTCCGTGAGGTTGACCCTGTAAAGCTCCTTTTTGGTCTTGGGGTCCCAGAGCATGACAAGGTTCGAACCAGAGACGTTCGAGCCCGCTGGCTGCTGCATGAAGGCAGCTGCGGCATTGGCGAGGATGGAAACGAGTCCGGTTCTCTTATCGATGTCGAGACCGGCAACGAAGACTCCGGCTTCAGGAGTGCGAGTGATGCCAGGGAACTCGATGACCTCTACCACCTCGTTCTTGTACGGGTCGTAGGCCGACACAGTGCCGGTGTAGATGTTCCTGTCTCGTATTAGTTCCCATGGTGCTAAATCATCTCGGAAAAGTGGCTTACGATATGTAAAGAAGACACGATTTGGTGTCAAACTCGGCATTCTCGGGGTACAGTTGGTATTCTTCAATGGTGAAGTTGCCTTGGAACGGGGGGCAGCTTTTCGGAAGGGGTTTGCATCCAGGCCCTGAGGGAGCATAGGGATATGCCAAGGCCTCTGTGAGGCCAGCAGCCGCGAGAAGGACCGGTAGGGTAGTGAAAAGCATTTTCGGTGAGATGTAAGCTGCAGAATGGATGTAGAATATCTGAATGGAATATTAGGGAATGAACGCGGTTTATGTGCTTGAATGCTGAACACAGAGATCAAATTGCAAATCTGGTGTTATTCTGAGGCGGGCGTGAATGACAATACATGACTCAGAATCATGCATGATTTTAAATCAGGTAAAATTACACCGAGAGAATCAAACCTAGTATGATTAATGTCAGCTAAGCGCACGGAATTCTGCTACTTTCCCTTCACTATTGTCCATCACAACGAAGTATCGTAGGCACCCTTTTCACCCCTTGTGAACCCTGAAGTAATTGCCTTCGGCGGGCAACGCTGTATTCCGCACTGTAGCTACACACATACAAACTTTGTGATGCCAGGGCCATTGCTTACATCTGAGCCGCCGCATGCCCCCGAAATCCCGATTCTAGCCCTGCCGTCACCTGCCAAATCTGATTAAACAATGCCCCAACGCATCCCCGAGGCTTTCGAAGGCTTTCCAACCACTACTCCTTCATCGCCTTTGCCACGAATGCCTGCACCGCCCTAGCATAAGCGATTAATACACAAGGTTGTAAGCTACCGTGCCTACATCCTCGTCGGGCTTCTCCGCTGGCTCGTGCGGCCCTAGCGAGGGCTACTTCGACTTGGTCTGAGCCACCTAGTCCCCGGCTCGGCCGACCGCCTTTTGAGGTTCTGCCGTATTTGATACGGCGCAGGCAGACACGGAGGGTCAGTCACAGCAGTATTGGTCACTGCCGGTTCCTCCTTGCTGACAAGGTCAGCCGTACTGCTGTCGCGAAGCATGTCAAGGGCCTTGAACGATTCAACCCCTTACGGAGCCACCAGCCCTAGCGGGTCCAGCTTGGTTGTTGAGCACGACACCGCCACCAAGCAGCACCTAATGACCTTGACGAACTAGATCGGCAACGTCCCACGCCCCCGGTGCCGGTGTTGCTGAATGCCGAGTGCGTGACGCTGCTGCCTATCGGCACGAACCGAGGATGGGGCGGGCTTGTCGATGGCTCTCGTCGCCTAGCCGAGCTGAGAAGACGGCATTTGCAAAGTTGCCACCCCCCGGTCCTGGCCTCTTTGAGTAGCTACGAATACGTCGGCCCGAGGGAAGAGGTCGGGATGAGTGCGTCCTTTACCAGAGTCTTGCCTTTTTTGAGGGGCGATTCCGGTAAAGTATGCATCCAGGCACGCATCGACCGTGGGTTTGCAGTGATGATCGGCTTGAAACGAGTCATGAGATGAGATGGCATATCGGTTTTAGGCTTCCGTTGCCGCTGTTGATATTGAGAATCATACACTAGTGCCAGGCATCTACTTGAAACCCGGCAGATTTACCCCGACGGCATAACTTTGCGCCCGTTGTCTTTGATTGAGTCGCGGAGCTACACTGCATTTTGAGCTCAAGCCCGTGCACTAGGTCTCCCCTGAAATCCGTAGCGCCATTGCTCGAGTCATGTCTTTCGTATCAAATACGACGCTCTCCGCTCCCCGCCACAAAGCTTTTACTCAGCTCTCCGTCCCTCCTGTCCAAACAGATCCTCCCCGATCCATACGTATCTAAACGACGACGACTACGAGACATCTAATCCACCCTCCAACACAACCATGCGCATCGTAGGAACAGGCCAAGAAGCCCAGAGCGCCGGCGGAAGCTCGACAACATCGAAGGGACGCGCACGGAGGCCACACCAAAAGTCCCGGGAGGGTTGTCTTCAGTGCAAGGACCGTCATGTCAAGGTACAGGACCGGACCCTTCAAGCCCCTCAGGCGCGACCCCCGATCCAATCTCGATACTGACCGGCCCCCAGTGTAACGAGGTGCACCCCCGGTGCCGGCACTGTCAGAAGATGGACATCCACTGTAGCTTCTCCGCTCCCGCCTCAGTCCCCGCCTCTATGCCGCTCAACCCAGAGAGCGTGATGGACCTCGAGCTGCTCCAGTACTGCCACCGCCGCCCCGGAATAGGCTTCGACTCCCTCGACCTCGGCTTCACCCACCACTACCTCCTCAACAGCATCCTAGCCCTCGCCGCCTTACAGCTCCACCGTGAGGCCCCCTCACGCCACAAGTGGTACGCCAGGGCTGTTAGCCACCAACAGGCTGCCCTCACTCGCTCTAAGCCGCACCTACAGAAGCTCGACTCCTCCGAGTCCCATCGCCAGGCCCTCGTCGCCTTCTCGGCCTTTACCTCGGTCTATAGCGCCGCAGAGCCTATGGACCGCCCCGGCCGTGTCGCCCACGATAAACCCGCCTTCAACGCAGTCGGGGAGATTATTCACTCGATCCGCCTCTCCCGGGCGTCCACCACCTTTGTGCAGCAGAATATATCCCAGGACCTTACTACCACCGACGCCTATCTGAGCTATAAGTACGGCAAGCGGCAGCGAAACATCGTCGAGGACCTCGACGAGCAGTTCCCCGAATTTATCGCCCTGCGTGCTATGATCGATAAGTACTGCGCCCCGGACCAGAGGGCTATATGCGAGGACGCCGCCGCGCTGGCCTTTGCCGGCGTCGCGCTCAACTGGGGCGGTGGATCGGAGGGTGGCCGGCCGGGGGCCTCGTGGGACTGGTCCATGGGGGTCGACGACGCCTTCCTGCAGATGTGTGTGGAGGAGAACCCCGCCGCCCTCGTCATCCTGGCGCACTACGCCGCGCTGATTAGCACGGAGCGCGATGCTTGGTTCCTCAAGAAGTGGCCGGCGGTGCTGATCAGGGATATATCCCGGCGGCTAGGTGGTCGGCGGGAGGAGATGGAGTGGCCTCGGACCGTGGTTCTCGGGCCATCGGGCTCGGAGGGTTCAAGTCCCGGGGACACGTCGGGGTCTGATAATAGGCCTGCCGTTGAAGGCTAAAAATGTTCGACGGCAATTAGAACGTACACTGCCTCGCGTTTGTTGCCTTTTCGTTGAGATTTGCGACAGGCCGACTGCATATTGTCTTTCTGAGTGAGGTTGCCTGCCTTACCTCGTCGGATTAGATGTGCGCCAACCGATACGGCAAGCCAAACCCTTGGAACCTCATGATATTTATCGCTCAGCTTCAGTAGGAAGAACACATCGTCGCAGGCAGCGGGAGTCGATGTTCCTCATTGACATGCATACCCTTCAGCAGCACGTCGTATCTGGCATTCCGGCCGACTTCGTTTGTCGCTCAGTCTATCTCACCTTTTTCAGTCGGCATTTGCCATTCATCATTATTTTCATCCTGGCGTTCCCTGCTGTATATGCTCTGGAAGGTATGGTCGCTAGCATCGAGTCTGGTACGGTGGCCGAACTAGGAATCCTCCGACGTGCCCAAGCCCAACAGTGCCCGCTCGTGGAGGAGGCTGCCTGTGCATAGGCAGTAATATCGTATCGACTTGTCACTACATAGTGTATTTGTGCAGGCCTTGCACTGTGTTATAAGATAATACCAGAAATGCGATGCGTCCATATCCGGCCGGAACCTTCAGCGCGCGGCTATAACCTCACCCCCCGCCTCCACCCCCCGACTTTAGTCACCTTCCCACGGCGGTTCAAAGATTATTCATGATGGCTTAAGCCTGATTAATTGAACAGGTTTTCCAGGATGTTCCAGTTGATTTACCTACTGCAGTATCACTATCCATTTATACGCATAGCCAAGGAATATAAATAGATTGGTGTGGTGGCGTGAGTAAATCCTCGTGCCCTAAACAAACAGGCAACAAAGAAAGCCAGAATATCATCACACTTCACCACCGTGGATTAAACACAGTTCCTCGAGTCGCCATCATTCCAAAGGTCCTAATCCATCAAATCACTAGCATAACAGACCGACTCGCTGTCATGACTGTCCCACGAGCTGTCAGCAAAGTGTTCCACGCTTCGAAACAGGCTGAAGGCGTCGGGGCCCTCGTCCGCCGCGCCATCGGCGGCAGCTCCCGCCTCGCCTACCTCTCCCCATTTCTCCTATTCGATCACTTCGAAGGCGGCGACGGCGCCTTCCCCGACCATCCCCACAGAGGGCAAGAGACGGTTAGCTACGTCCTACGCGGCTCCGTCGACCATGAGGACTTCGCGGGGAACAAGGGCGTCATCGGCCCCGGCGATCTGCAGTTTATGACGGCCGGACGGGGCATCATGCACTCGGAGCAGCCCATCGCCGACAACGGCGTCCCGTCAGCCGGGTTCCAGCTATGGGTGGATCTTCCCCGGCATCTCAAGATGTGCGAGCCGCGGTACCGAGACCTACGGGCAGCGGAGATCCCCCTCGCCGAGATGGACGGGGGCAAGGTCCACATCAAGGTCATCTCAGGTCGCGTGGGCGACGTCGAGTCGCCAGGTGACCTCTCCTACACGCCCGTTTGGTATCTCGATGTCGAGATCCAGCCGGGCGGCAAACTCACACAGCCCCTTCCCGCGGGGTGGAACGCCTTCGCGTACACGTACGAGGGGTCTGCCCTTTTTGGGCCCAAGACAACAGACCAGCGGCCGGCACAAACATTTGACGCAGTCATTTTCGACCGGGACGGTGACACGGTCGAGGTCGAAGTTGGCCAGGACGAGGGGTTGCCGGTGCGGTTCCTCCTAATTGCCGGCCAGCCGCTGGACCAGCCAATCGTGCAGCACGGGCCGTTTGTAATGAATACGCGACCTGAGGTGCAGCAGGCGTTTGAAGATTTCTACATGTTCAAGAACGGATTTGAGCGGGCCAAGGGCTGGCGGAGTAGTAACATAAGGCGAAGGGAGTCATTTTAGGGGTGGCAGGTATAAACGCCGGCAGTCCTGTTCCCAAGCAAAGCGATGTAAATCAAGCAAGCCATGTTCAAAATCGCGCGAATATATCTTAAGAACATCATTTCTCCGTTATGTTACTTTAGGTTATAATCATAGTGACTATTCATTTAGTAAACTCTCGGACTTTTAGCCCTAATTGTTCCTCTATCGATCTTATACCTAGTCTGTATATCCTTATTCTAGTCCACAACCGCCACTATACGCACGGCTGAACCCAAGCTCTCCTCAGTCCGGCTAACTACCTGGCGGCGATGATCTGGGCGGCAGTGAACTGCGTGAGGCAGCGGAACTTACGCCGTCCGGAGAGGGTGCCCACGCTGGGGCAGACGTACGAGTGGCCGGGGTACATGATGCACTCGCCATACACTTTGCCGTCGAGGCCGTACATCTTGTACGGGTGGCCGCGGTCTCTGTAGAGGTCTTTACGCACAAGTTAGCTCAAAAAAGCATGCCCTACGCTCGGGAAGAAGACATACTCCAGTGGAAGAGGGGGTTGTTGCTAAAGTGCATTTCGAAACGGCTGATGCCGTCGACCCTGTCCTCGAAGGCGCACGAGCCCACACAGTTGATGCCAATGCGGTTTCCACTAACGTTGCCGATACTATACCAGGTCCTCTGGTTGCGAACCTCGTTACAGCTAGGCTCTCCAGCAGAAATGGCCCAGTTAGAGGTCGATCCGCCGACGATGCCCGAGTCTTCGGTACGGTAGATGTCGAAGTTGGCGGTACACAACTGCGTGAAGGCAGCCAGGGGCGCCAAGATGGCAAGGGAGAGCTTCATGGTGGAAAGAGATTCTTGGCTGGTTGAGTATGGTTGGGTGGATGGAAGATGGAAAGAGTTGTACCGCTTTACTCTGGACGGCTGGTGGCGAGATGCAGTCCTTTTATACCTTGATTCCAGCCATGCATCTCCAGTTCCCCGGCTGTGATGACAGCAGGCTCGTCCGTCTGTGATCTGCTACCTTCCTCGTTAGTCCACGCCAACTGGACAAGTACTGCGGTCCACCTGTTTGACATGGAAGGATGTCGTCCTGCAGGAGACAGGCCCTTGTGATAACGTGATGTGTTGTGATTCGCAAGAGACAATACACGTGGGCACATGACTGAGAATCTGGAACCGTCCGAGTCAACCAGTGCTCCGTGTCGACCCGACGACAGTCAAGCATTATTCGTCAAGTTGCGTTGCTCGCAAGCTGTGGCCGGGAAAATGCCCGCATAATAGTGGCCTTGCCAGTTTAGGAGCTGACTCCTGGCTCCCTTGTTTGATCCTTCATCGGAAACGATGCGTGCCTTGTTAGAAAAGCCAAGTACTCAATTCTCTCATCGACCCCCCTGTCGAGCACGTTTTCCCTCTAGCCGACCCTACTCACGAAATGCGAGGACGGAAAAGAAGTGATCCGAGTCTTGCCTGTCCATGAGATTGGCGGTTAAAACATACATTCGCCAGCTCGCATTGGGGTGGAGAAAGAAACCTAGAGCTTTTGCTGTGGGATGCCGTCTTGGCATTCCGATGAGTTACAGTGTTTCGCCGGCTCACACTTGGGTGGAGACGGAAGATTCAACTTCTTCAGTCTCGCCGTCTTGGCTGCATCAAGGTATCAGTGTCGTTCTTGCCAGGCCCTTGGCTCACTCCGCTGGATTGGGTTCCAACAGTTCTGGGGTTGAAGCCATCCGGCAAATCGGCACGGGCGTGGCAGGGGTTGGACGTCGGTTGCCTCGACGTCCATTTTCATCGAGCGTTCATACCCCAAGACATCTCTTTCCCACTTCAAGTGGAAACTGGCTGTGACGTCTGCCCTGAGTCAAATCCCTTCGACAGAGGCAAGACCTACTTGTGCTCCCACGCATGGCCTCCGTGGCCCATGACGACCGCGATTTTTAACGACATCGGGTGGCTAACTACCCTCCAAGGTATTGGTGGCGATGTTCAGCAACAGCCAGCCCCCTCTCCTCTTTCAAACTTCAAGCCGATTTGCTTAATCATCTTCGGCAAGTTACTGCTGCCCAGCAAGTGTTGTGGCACTGAGCAAAGCTGTGCCTTGTGGCGACTCTGTCGGTTTATTTGAGCCAGAGCGGCATGTCAATCCTCCGATTGCCGCCGGTGCCTGCACCGCAGGGCTCGACCGTCTGCCCGTTGTCGGGCTGTCGGGAGAGGGTGGGTTTGATAATCGGGCAAATGGTACGTCCGGTCCATGTCTTGTCGTTGAAGTCCCTCAGGCAAGATTTCTCCTGGACTTGTCCATTAGGCAAGACCTCCTGGACCTGAAACACTCGTCAGCAAATGCATCTCACAGCCGCCCCCCTTGATGACATGTTACTCACCTGTCCGCTCTAGATGATGGGCCTGCGATCACGCACATTAAAAACGATCGGACGCCATTCGTATGGTTTGTAGGCACGACGGCGAGGAGGCGGTGGAACAGGCGGATGAGCTTCTTGACGTTGGCGGGCTGTGTCAGCCCAGCCTGCTAAGGAGACGGAATGGCTCGATAGTATGCCACGAGGGCCGCGACTTGCGGGATAGCTGTTTTGTTTGTCCGTCAGTACCCCAAACCATAAAGCAGGACGGGGGCACTCACCGAAAGATGTCCCGTGTTTAAACTCGTATGGGGGCGCGACGGAAGTCTCGGGTGCGTAGATGGTTCCGGGGGCAAATGTGGTCATTCAAGGGGCCTCGAAGCTGTAATCAGCGTGAACAATGTTGGCGTTAGTCGCCCCAACGACAATCAGGAATAGGAGGTTGCCCGAAAACATTGTTCGGGTCTGCAAACCGCTGAGGATACCCATCAGGTGCTTGCCCGGGCTCAGTGTGTTCCCGTTGACGGCTGCAATCACGGCGGACCCGTGGCTAAAGCGAGCGTCTCCAGGACTCGGCGTCATGGGGTTTGTGCCGTAATTTGGCCCCGGGGGATAAAGCATATCGAGTCGGTTGTTTCCGAAGTGTTCGTGTAGGCATTAGCAGCGATTACAACTCCCAGGAAACCTTAAGTGCCGTCCTACTGGGTGAGCAGCCCAATAACCCGTCTCTCCGATGACGTAGACCCATTGGTTCGCGTTGCCAACGTCCACATCGTCAAGCCGGTAGTTCCAGCGTCCACCGGTCCTCACTCCGGTGTCGGGCTGCTTCCAGACCGTAGGAGGCCATGAAATAGGCGGGGGAGGTAGGATCCAGGGGGATGACAGGCGCAATGGTGGTGGTGATGGTGGTGATAAACGTGCTGATGACCTGGCCGGACACGGTTGTGGTGTCCATGGCGCCGTACTCGACCGAGGTGGTGTAGGGGGATAGTGTGATAACCGTGGACGAGCCGAGATCGCTCGTCGGGAACACCAGGATGCGAGGGGCCGGACAGGTGACGACGGGGTCTGGCCAGACTTCCTCCCCGTTATAGAAAACGTTGAACTCGTCATCGCCTTCCAGGGGGATCCATACACTGATTTCGGTGGTGAAGCCACGCTGGTTGCCGTCTTCCTGCTTTATGGCGCCACCGCTGCGAAGAAGATCAGCGAGATGCCGCCGCCGCTGCTGCTGCGACTCACTTGATTCCAGTCCCAATCTGAACGGTCGCCACAGTGAACATGCTGAAGAGGACGAGGCTTTTGCTGCCCTTGACCTCGCAGAGGCGTTCCTGGCAGTCAAACGTGTCCAGAGACTCCTGGTAGTACTCCTGGCAGAAGCTTTACATGCCGGCGCCATGGAGGATAATATTCTCTAAGTTGATGATGTAAATTCCATGAGCTTCTTTGTCTTAATGACCTCGTTCCTTTGTCCTGGATGAAGAAGTTTGTATAGGTACTCGTATACTAGCACGACCCCGGTGATCATGATTCTACTAAGGTGGCGCTATAACTTACTCATACTCGCGCAACCACCTCGATTAGTTACTTCGCACTAGTATGTATGTCTATAACTACTAAAACCCCGGCTTTTAAGATAAGTACGGCGAACTTAGATCGCTAAGCTAGATAAAGTTATGCACGGCTGAGAACTTACTCACTTAGATATATCCTTACCGACTCCCCGCCCTCCGACGTTATTACTTCTATTCCGCCTCTATAGGCCTAGGCCTAGGTCGTTCTGCAGCCCATGACCCTTAACATTTCCCTATATATACCTACCTTTTGAGCTTATAAGATGTCGAGGGTAATGCCTCTATAGAGCTATAGGGCTATATTAGTTACTATCCCCTCTTTACTATAGTGTGTACCCTATCTCTAGAACCTGGCGGTAATATAGAGATTCACTCGGCTCTTATTCTCCTTTTTCCCTTAGGATACACCGTAGGCATCGGCCTTAATAATATTAATTCGTTCGAAAATCATCCCTTCTACGTAACTACCTACTATAGCTCCCTTTCCTCCTATCGCCTTAACTACTCCGTCGTTTACGGCGACGAGGACGACTATTATACCGAAGTTATAACTTCTCCGGAGTACCGCGCCGATCACGCCCCTTTCCTAACGTCTCTTACTTAGTACATCTAGTCTAAGTGCGAGGAGGTTAATAAGGTACTTACCACGTCGTAGATTAAGGAGTTCTAGGAGCGTACTAACACGGGGGACCTAACTATTCAGCCGATTTAGAGCTATCGCTAGGCTATTTCCTAAGTGTCTAAGGAACCGACGATAGTGCTCGGCTATAAAGGCACGATTAATAAGACAGTCGTGACACTATTCTTCTGGACGGTATTATACAGTACCTACACGATACTCTACTAAGAAGGATGGAATATAAACGTCTTTGGGTACGTATATATAGACCTCCCCTCCTTATATTGATTTTACTAACCTCCTTAGTCTTATAATCCTTAACGTCGGCTTCGGCCTCCCTATCGTACTTACTTAGCTTAGTTACCTCCCCTATCTCGACCGTCTCTTCGAACGCCTACGCCCCTATATAATCTACCTAAGCCTCATCAGTACCTACTTTATCCGTCCTTTACCTTTCAATCTTAGTAACGCCCCTACCGTCGGCCAGGCTCTCTATATCGCCCTCCTTATTATCCTTAACGTTATCCTTAACGCTATTAATTTCAAGACTATACCCGCCCACCTCTAGTTCTAGTCTACCTCCTAGTAAATTACTAGCTACCTTATATATCATACCGGCGTACTCTCCTTCGCTATAGCTCCGCTACTTATCCTCTTCGCCGGCCGTAATAACTTCCTTTAGTAGATTACTAACTAGCCGTACGCTATATTCCTCCTATTATATCGCTAGGTTACACGTCTCTTCGTCCTATAAGCGCTATTATATACTATCCTCGCCGTCACGGTATATAGCGAGATAGGTATCTACGAGGTTAAGGCGAAGTTACCCTACTAGGTATAAGGAGTAGTTAGTACTCTATTCGCGTATATTATAGTCGTAGTATCGAGTCTATAGTTCCGCCGACTATCGTACGAGGTATTCCTACTATCGTATATCTTTATAGCTACTATCGTTATTATTAATAGTTAATACTATATTATACTTCGCTTCCCCGTTATAAGCAGGTTTACTATATAGCTATAGACAGCTAGTACTATATAGTTCTTCGACCGGCTTGTATGTGTTCTTCGGATTCTTAAGATTAGGACTCGACGATCTAAGGTTACTGAGATTAGAGATGGATATATCTGAGTGGATATTTAAGACGTTTCGTAGGATATACTTCTAAGGAAGAAGGTCTACGTCTACTTCCCTTCCCTAAGCCGACTACGACTATAGGAGAATCACCCCTTTTCTATTATCCCTACCTCCCTACTATCACCGTTATACCCCACTATCTAGTACGTCCCTAGCGGGGGATTAAAAGAGGAGGGCTCTTAGTACTAGGACGTTAAGAAGCACCGCCTCCGCGAGGCTTCCGCCCGTCCTATAGCTACTACGGCCTATTCACTACCGGGAATTACCCTCCTTATCCGTAAATCAACAGGCCTAACTAAGCTCCTCTAAACTAATAACTCCCTTCTTATACTTCTTAAAGGTCTATATAGTAATACCTCCCTTACTCTAATCCTCCGCTACGACCGCGTACTTCTTATTAATAACGGTATCGGTATCACAGGCCTACTCCCTCTTACTAGGGTATACCTAAACGTCCGTCTATACTAGACGGTACGGTAGGGCGCCAAGTACCTAATCAGAGTCGTCGAGGGCGTATTAAGTAGAGTTACTAAGAAGGAGGTCTAAATTAGTGTACGGATAGACATCGAGGGTATATTAACGGCTAAGGTCGAGGCCGGCTAGTCGCGTATCAGGGTCGTCGCGTATAGTCCTAAGGGCTTATATAACGATATTAGGGCGGTAGTTACACGAGTAGGGAGAAAGACTAAGGTAGTATTTAAACTATAAGTTAATACGTACTCCTAGTAAGCACGGAGACAACCTCGAATAGAGGGCCATTTTCTACTAACTTATTTAATAATCTTACTTCTTCTCCTTTTCCTTAAGCGCCGCTTTAATTAACTCACTAAACTTTATATACTATAGGTTAGGATATAACTCCCTCGTATCGAGATAACCGAGATACTTTACGTACTCAGGCGTATTATCGCTACGGACACCCCAGGACAGATAATACTCTAGCGCTATCAAGCCTATAATCTTACTTATATCGTCTAGGGCTATAGTAAGCGCCTCGCGCCTTATAGCGATATACTTATTAACCTCCTCATCCGAGACCTTTACAAGCGTTAGCTCGGCATTCGTCTATACATAATATCTAAACTTATATATTTACGCTCTACTTTCTCGCCACTCGCCTTCCTATAATATCCTAGACCTAGGTACTATAAGGCGTAGTTCTATTATAAACGAAGTAGGGCTACCTACTAAAATTCGGGCGAGGGTCCGTATATTTCACGATAAACTATTCACGATAAGTATATAACGTAATTAGCTCGTTTCAATTCACGCCAGACGATTTCACGATTAAAATTTAGGGTTATATATATAGTACCTATAAACTTATCTAGAAATCTTTATCTATCGGGAAAACCGTTAACGAAACTAGCTAGCCCCGCGAACCCTAAGCTAGCTTACTCGAGATTCCCCAACCCAGCTAGTTATAAGTAGGATCCCGGTTATAGAGGAGCTAGAAGAGGTCTAGGTTAGCGACGTTACGGCCGTCCACGAAGACTATACGATTCTTCTCTATAAGCTTTACTACTACGGAGTTCGACCCGGTCGGGATATAATCGAGAACTACTTCCGAAACGTTTATAAGATAAAGGGGTATTTACTCTAGGAGATACTTAACTACTTCTCTAATCTAGCGCTTCGGAATCCGGTTAATATAATACTCCCCGTAGATAATAATACTCCGGTCGGAGGTATCCTAGTACTCGCCGGGTTTAGTTATATAGCCTGTCGCTTTTTATTAACTTCCCGGAATAACGTGAGCTAGTACTAAAAGAGCGCGGGCTATACGGTTATAGCTACCGGGTAGGAGAGGGCGAGGGCCGTAACGTTATAGACGTAGCTTACGGGGCGTTTCGCTCGTTACTAGGTTATACGATAGGTAGGCGATTTACGTAGGACGTCGGACGAGGCGGTAGAAGAGTCCTAGGTGGATCGGCTTATCTACTAGGCGGTTATTATACTATAGGAGGAGGACGCTAAGCGGGTAAGAAGGGGTAACGCCTAGGAGGGGATTAACCACGACTTATCGTAGGTTAAGCGACTCGGTTAGGTACGGTACTTTAAAGAATGCGATAAGGTACTTATTCTTAAGGCTATATGGGTAAAGGTTAGCGGGGCGGATAATATAGCGGATCGTGAGGCTCTCGAGTATATTAGGCTCGGGGTAAGCTTCGAGAGGGAGCTTACTCGGTGCTATTTTCGGCTTGATAGTATCCCCGTCGAGACACTCTAGCGGCTAGGCGATATTAAGCCGGAGGTAATAAACGGGGTGCCGTTTAGGCGGAAGGGATAAGAGTCGTCTATACGGAGGTACTATGTTATCGGATAGCGGTACTTAGGGTTCTGCCACGAAGTATTCCGACGGGGCCGCGGGGAGGCGTACGAGATTCTTAATGTCCGGTTTACTAATAAATAGTAGACGTTACTAATAACCGTCGAGGAGGAGCTCGAGATCTATATAGTATCGGAGGGGCCGGCGAGTTACGCCTAGCTCCCCGAGGATTCCGACGACGAGAGTACCGAAAGCACGACAGGTAAACCGAGCGAGCTAGGGATAGGCGGGTAGTATACGGAGTTACTCGACTAGGCCGTCTTCGGCTTTCTTATTAGCTATATTAAGTAGTAGGTAGGCGGGGACGTATACGTAAACCCGCTACTTACGTTCTACGCGGCGCTAGGTATTATAGACCGGCCGCTAGGGTACTCGGAGCCGTAGCTATATATAGGTATACTAGCTACTATTCTCTAGTAAGTACGACTATTCTTTCTAGAGGAGATATTCGATAGCTAGCCGCGCGAGCTCACGGCCGTTAGCGTGGACGCCGTTAACTACTTCCGCGAAGAGCACGGCCGCTAACTATATATAGGGACGTATACCCCGGTTAGCTCGATCATCGGGTGGATAGCGTATAGTAAGGGCTATCGTAGGTAGACGGGCGGGCAGCTAATAATATAATAGTCCGACGATAAGGAGATACTCTACTACTACGGCGAGGCTATTAGTATAGAGGACTTCCGAGCGATAGCGCGCGGGATTATTATATAAGCCGAGGAACTACTCGACTAGCTACTCGGCGGTACGTAGGGTAAGGACAAGGAGGGGATCAACTTAGCCCGGGTCGCTAATACTATAATACGGAGCGGTACCGGGGGCTCGTTTACTACGAACTAGAAGAATAAGTGGCTTAGGCCGGGACCGGGTAAGGTTATCGGGTAGCCGATACTCTCTTTCTTCGACGAAAGGAAGAGCTAGTAGCGGGCCTATCGGATCAAGCTATAAGCACGGAAGCTACGGCTCTTCCGGGAGGTACTTATAACCGCCGTCTATATATAGGGCGGCTAGCCGGGTAGGGGCCTAGAGCTAACGACGCTACGGTACTACGACTCGTAGTAACTAATTAGGAACGTATTTATACTCGACGGGGATCTACTTATCGTTACGGACCGGGATAAGGCTAAGGTAATCCGTGATAACGGACGTAAGGTAGCGCGGTACTTACTAGAAGGGCTTAGTAAGGTTATTATCGTGTATATCGCGTGGCTTATCCCGGCGGAGTGGATACTCTACCGGTATACGGGGCTCCGCGAGCTACGGGGCGAGTAGCTTGAGTATATATAGCGGTATAGTAGTAATACGGTCTAGGGGACGGACCGCGCGACCCGGGTTTTATCGTGGTAGATAGAGGCTAGGACGGGCGTACGGCTAGGGATCGCCCGGTACCGTGCCGTGGCTATCGAGATAGGCCGGCGTATCCGCGGGCTTATGACCTAGTAGGCCGAGGCGGCGGTAGATAATAACTAGGACGAGGACGCTCTTAAGGTAGACCCGGTGACGGGCGAGGCTATTAACTATAATAGTAACTAGAATATCGTATAGGATCTCTAGGCGACGTACGGGACCAAGATCGCACGCTAGCACTACGCCGTCTATATCGGGTTCCCGGGGTAATTATCGCCGGAGATAGTAGCGACGTACCGGGAGATTAGCCGGCTCTAGCACTAGTTTCTTAGTAGCGGCAAGGGCGATAGCGAAGGGGCTATCGGTATTAAAAAGCCGGGTAGTAGGCCGTTAAAAGTAATTAGGGTCTATAATTTAACCCCCGTTAGGGCCGAATTACTAACGACGGTTAGTTTTAAGGGCTATAACGAGGGTGATATAAGTAAGCGGAAGAGGGGGTAGCTTAGCGTGGATATCCGACCGGCGCCTACCGGCCGCGGTATTCCGGTTCTATAGAATTAGAGTACCGCCGACTTCCGTCCGATCGCGCCCCGAACCCCGGACTAGGGCGGCGGTAGGGGGGGCGAGAGGTAGGGCACCGTAGTTGGATCTAGCTAGCCCGGAGGAACTCGAGCTAGCTGGCTCGGGAGGAGGGGAGCTAGCTGGATTTAGGCTATACCCTAGGTACTAGAAAGGAGCGATTATACTGGGATCGCCTATATAAACGGGGGTTTGGGGACCTACGATCTCGTTGTAATCGTTCCTGGTTAGATCGGATCTCTGATTGGGTGTAGAATTGCGGGGATATGGCCTATGCATTCTGGTGAAATCGTCCCGGTCGGATCGGATCGGTGATTGGCTTAGGGTTTCTTGTGTAATCGCCTACTGAAGTTTTCTGGTGAAATCGTCCCGGTCGGATCGTGTCTTTGATTGGGTTGGGTATGATATTTTCCGGTTTAATCGTTCTAGCCGAATCGTCCGATTATATACTAAAACTAGCTAGGTTCTACTATTCAGGCTAGGTTAGGTCCGAATTACCGAAGACGATTAGTTTCGAGAATATAGAGAACGGTAACTAGTATGATTACGTTTAGGTACTTGAACTGTACTATCTTCTCTATTGTCGGTTATGTCGAACGGCTGTCCGCCCGGGGAGGGGTATCGAGCGATATTTCCGGGATGGGCACGGACTTAAGGGGTCTATTCTGAAGGAGATTCTTCTTCTTTACGTAGATTCGGATCTCGCCGACCCGACTACGGCTATTCTACCCGTCGACGGAAGCCGGCTTCCTGAATTCCCCGTACTAAAGGGCTTTAGCTGTAACGACTGCCGGTTCTTTACTAGGGTATATAATAACGTTGTTCGCTATCGTAGAACGGTCGGGTACGCCGCTACTAACGGTTGGAGCGAGGTGTCTGTCTAGTCTTAGTCGAGGGGCGGTTACGTAAGGTACTAGCGCGTGGATCCCGTGGACGGGTAAGGTTCGTAAGGTATGGAGGTAAAGTCGGTATTCGAGTAGAAAATCGAGAGTATCGAGGATATATTACGGGCCGAGTAAGCCGAGAGGTTACGAAAGGGCGATCGCGAGGAAGATATCGACCGAGATTCTTTATGGGTTAAGCGGCTATAGTGGGTATGATATTTTGGGTCGAGGGATTTTATCGCGATCCACGAGAAGGCGTAGTGGATACGAAAGGTGCCTACGAACCGCCCCGGACTAGACGACCTAGCTATCGCCGAGGCTAGGATACTCGCCCGGATAGGGGCTAGCTTCGACCGGGAGGTGCTTCGATGCTGCGTACGGCTTGATGGCGTCCCGATTGAGCTGCTATAAGTAATCTAGTTTATTACCGCGGCTAGTCTTTCGGGACAGCCGTTCCGCGTTAAGGGCTAGGAGTCTTCGATGGACCGGTACCGGAGCGTCGGGTATCGGTATCTAGGCTTTTGCTGGCGGGCGTACTAGCTCGGGCGCGAGGAGGCGGAGGAGTAGCTCGCTGTTTAGTTTATTACGGAGTAATAGGGGCTTCTGGGTGATATTACCCGGGAAGCGGAGTCGGAGCCGGAGTCGGGGGTTAGCTGTAGATGTGGCCGAGACTGTTGTGGCGACGATAGCGATTACGAAAGCGATAGCGATAGTGAAAGTATTAATAGTAGCGATAGCGGTAGCGGGACGAGTATGGAGGCTTCGGTACTTGACTAGATGGTGTTCCGGTTTATTATCGTATCCGTTAAGTAGTACGTCGGGGGTGTGGTGTATATTAACCCGCTTCTTAGCTTTTGTGCGGCGCTCGGTATTAGGCGAAACCCGCTCGGGTTTGCGGAACTATATGTATATACTGGGCTTCTCGTAGTGATACTGTGGTGGATATGTCTCTTTTTCGTGGAGGACTTATTTACGGGCGAGCCGGTCGACTTGGGGACGGTTAGTCCCGAGGCCGTGCTACGGTGCCGAGAGGAGATTACGACGTGGATGTATACCGGGACGTTTACGCCGGCGAGTATGATTATCGGCTGGATGGTATACGGGAAGGGGATTAGGAGAACGACGGTAGGGCGGGCGTCGGTTCGGTGGTTAGACGACCGAGAGACGTTATTCTAGTACGGGGAGGCTATATCGGTAGCCGACTTCTAACGGATAGTACGGGAGCTTATCGTCGAGGCCGAGGGTATACTAGATAAGCTTCTTAGGGGCTAGTGGTAGACGTGGAGCCGGTCGATCGATATAGGCCGTATCGCGGACTCTATGACGCGCGTCGGCGTAGGGTAGTTATTCGTGATAAACGAGAAGAACTACTAGCTTAAGCCCGGATCGCGGAAAGTGATATAACTACTAGGATCGTAGGTATGGGACGCGGCCGAGGGACGATAGAAGGGCCGAGCTGTCGTTAAGTGGATGTGCGTGCTATATAGGTTCCGCGAATAGCTGCTTGTTATGACGTATGTATAGGGGGGGTAGCCCGGCCGGGGCCCGGAGTTAACGACGATGCGGTACTACGATACGTGGTAGCTCCCGCGTAATGTGTTTATTATCGATAAGGCGGTGCTTATTGTTACGGACCGGGATAAGATGAAGGCGATCCGCGATAACGGGTATAAGGTGGTACGGATGCTACCCGAGAGCGTCGGGCGGATAATAGTAGCGTATATCGCGTGGCTTATCCCGGCGGAGACCGCGCTTCGTCGGCTAGCGGAGCTCCCGGCGCCGCGTGAGGAGGATATAGAGTACTTATGGCGCGACGGCCCGGGTAGGGTTTAGGATACGGCGTGGGCGACGACGCTACTGTCCCGGGCGATACTAGCGGGGACGGGGGCCCGGCTGACGATCGGGCGGTACCGGGCCGTGGCGATCGAGATAGGACGCTAGGTCCGCGGGATCGTGCTGTAGTAGCTAGAGAACCGCGTAGAGGAAGAAGACGAAGATATAACCGAGGTCGATCCGGTAACGGGCGAGGCCGTCGACTATAGCGGTAGCTAGAATATCGTATAGGACTTATAATCGACGTACGGGTCTAAGATAGCCTGGTAGTACTACGCCGTCTATATCGGGATGCCGGGGTAGCTTTAACCGGAGCTCGTAGCGACGTTCCGGGAGATTAGCCGGCTTTAGTACCGCTTCTTAGCGTCCACGGGCGAGGCGGAGAAGCGTAAGAGGGGCTAGCTAAGCGTTAATATACGTCCGGCGCCGGTAAGCCGTATAGTAACGGCAGGGACGTCCCCTAAACCGGCCAGGTTAAGTAATTCGGCCCCGGTCAGGGCGGAATTACTAAACCCGGCTAGTTTCGAGGCAGGCTTAGGGGCGGATCAGATAGGGCGGGACGAGGCTATCGAGGGTAGCCCGCCGCTACTACCGGCAGGCCGTATAGTAACGGCTAGGACGTCCCCTAACCCGGCTATTTTAGGGGTAGTAGGAAGAAGAGGTCCCGATACGATTTAGAGTAGCTCGCTGCTACCGACGTAGCCGTGGACGCTCCCGGTAGGTAGCCGGCGTTCTACTCCCGAGTAGGAGGAGATATTATAGACGGGACTAGAGGCGTTGCTCGGGGCGGGCGTGGGCTAGCGGAGTAAGAAGTAGGGTGAGGCGATACGGGCGATTATAGGGCTCCGCGGGGATTTGTTGGTGATTGTAATACTCCCGACGGGGGCCGGGAAGAGCGTACTATTTATACTACCGTCGGTACTCCGAGGGGGCGGCTCTAGTATTGTAGTAGTACTGTTTATTACGCTCGTCGACGACTTAGTGACGAGGGCGCGGGAGATAGATGTTAACTATATTTAGTACTGGTTATTAACCGGCACCGGGCGGGAAGGGCTACCGCGGGCGGTACGGCTCGTAGTAGTAAGCGCGGACGTAGTATTAACGGAGGAGTTCGCGGCGTATACGGACGGGCTCGTCTAGGCGGGCTTACTCGAGCGGGTGTTTATAGACGAGTGTTATACGGTTATTACGGACGTCGGGTACCGATAGAGGCTTAAGGGTGTTAAGAGTGTATAGCGGTTTAAGGTACCGGTAGTAATATTAATGGCGACGCTCCCGGTCACGCTCGAGGGTTAGTTTCGAGAGGCGATACTTGTAGGCGACGCGACGATAGTACGTAACCGGACGACGAAGCTAAACTACTGGTATAGGGTCGAGAAGGTAAAGCCGGGGCCGGGGGCGGTGGAGGCGCGGGTAGCTACGCTTATAGGTATGATTTCGGAGGGGATGTAAGAGGACGAGAAGGGGGTAGTATACTACCGGTCTAAGGGGTAGACGGAGGAGGTAACGGAGGCGATCGGGTGTAAGGCCTACTATAGCGGGATAGAGGAGCGGGCGCGGGAGGACGTTAGGGTAAGGTAGGCGGCGGGTAGGGGTAGCCGGTAGATCGCGGCGACGAGCGGGCTCGGGACGGGGATTGATATCAGGGGGGTCGTAGCGGTGATATACGCGGAGCGGCCGTAGGGGCTAGTCGACTTTATCTAGTAGATAGGGCGAGGCGGGCGACGGGCGGGCGAGGTAGTATAGTCGGTAGTAGTATACGACGGGCGGCTAGGGTAGGTAAAGCCGTTCTAGGGGTTTATAAAGGAGACGAACGAGAGGGCGGCGTAGGTATATATCGAGGCGACGGGGTACCGGCGGGCTGTTATTAGCTTGTTCGCGGACGGGGTCGAGGGCGAGACGTATAGGTAGGTAGATAGGGCGGAGGTATATAATAACTACGAGGGAGCCGGTATAAGGGGGGCGGTTACGTTATAGGGGAGTAGCGAGGAGGAAGACGAGGAAGGTAGCGGGGAGGAAGATGAGGAAGGTAGCGAGGAAGAAGATAAAGAGAGAGACCCGACCCTAACTACTATTCGCCGCTCGTTCGAGCCGAATGAGCGTCGGGCGCCTATATAAAATGGGTATGGACCGTGCGTTTTTCCGGTCGTACGAATTCGTGTCGTGCGAAGGCTAAGAAAGAGTGGGTCCCGTGCGATGGGAAAGCTTCGTGTGATAGGAGATTCCGCTCGTACGAGAGATTCCGCTCGTATGAGTGGGTCCCGCGCGACGGGAAGGGTTCGCGCGATAGGAAAAGCGGTCGTACGAGAGTTTTACGGCCGTACGAAGCGTACCGGTTATATAAAGACCGACCGTTATTATTACTTTTGAGCGGAAGGGCTAAAACGAAGAATCGTTAAAACTAGCTAGGGTGGTTAATTTAGAGATAGTTAGAGCCGAATTACTAAACCCTGTTAGTTTTATAAGGCGTCGTAGAGCCGGCTTAATGGACGTAGCTGTACGTACGGTCGACGATATCACGGAGGTTAACGAGGTGTACCGGGTGTTACTTTGTAAGCTATATCGTTACGCGGTACGGCCTGGGGGTAGGATCGAGCGGTATTTCCGGGATAAGTATATAGTTAAGGGGAACTTACTTAAGGAGGTAGTATTCCGCTTCGGCGACGCGGTACTTGAGGACCCGGGGACGGTAAGGCTGCCGGCGGACGGGTCGGCGGCGGTTAAAGGGATCCCGGTGCTTAACGGCTTCCGCTGTACTAGGTGCCGGTATTTATTGTAGTTACGTAATAACGTAATATATTACTAGACGGTCGCGGGCTACGGGGAGCCCGAGGACGGGTAGGGGCGATAGACGGCGGTTCGACTGTAGACTTAGTACCCCGGTCGATACGTGCGGTACTAGGTCGTCGGCGACGGGGAGGACGACGGGGACGGTGGTGAGGCAGGCGGTAATATATTCGAGGCGGCGTTAACGTAGTCGACGGAGCTTATTAAGGCCGAAGATAAGGCGTGGGTGAAGCGGGGCGACGCGCTCGAGGGGCTAGAGCGTGAGTCGAGCTGGGTGAAGCGGTTAGCGTGGACGTGGTACTTTAGCGAGCGGGATAAGTTAGTGGTGCGCGAGGCGGCGTGGTGGAAGGGCGCCCGCGTCGGTAAGGCGTTAATAATTAAGGGCGAGGACGAGGACCGCGCGGCGCTAGAGGCCGGCTTGGTCGGGCGGAGCTTCTAGCGCGAGTTATCGCGCTACTTACTACGGATCGCGAGCGTGCCCGTGGAGACGTTATAACGGCTAGCTGATATTAAGCCGGAGATTACTAATGGTATCCCGTTTAGCTGAAAGGCGTAGGAGGCGTTAATACGTAAGTATAGTATCGTCGGCTAGCGTTATATAGGCTTTTACTGTGAGGCGTTCCGGTTAGGTCGTGAGGAGGCGGATGTAGTGCTAGCGATCCGCTTTAATAATGAGTAGTGGGGCTTACTATCCGACTTAGAGGGGGCTGTGGCCGTGCTGGCCGAGGGGCGGGACGATGAGGAGGGGGGAGGGCGAGGGAGTAGACGGCGGCGGCCGCCCGAGTCTGAGTCGGATATGTCCGGGAGTAGTAGCGAGGAGGACGACGATGATACCGCTAGTGACTATGATAGCGTTAGTATTAGGACTGTCCGTGAGTAGGCCGCGGACTAGGCGTTTTTCCGCTTTATCGTGGCGTCCGTTAAGTAGTAGGTCGGCGGTGATGTGTACGTGAACCCGCTACTCGCGTTTTGCGCGGTGTTAGGGATCTAGGAGCGGCCGCTTGGCTTTACGGAGCCGTAGCTATATACGGGGCTACTAGCGGGGATACTATGGTGGGTGCGGGTGTTTTTTTTAGAGGCTGTATTCGAGGGCGAGCCGTTAGAGTCGACTGAGGTGGGTGTCGACGCGGTGCTCCGCTTTAAGGAGGAGTACGTGCGCTAGATATACGTGGGGACGTATACGCTGGTTAGTATGATTATCGGCTGGATAGTATACGGTAAGGGCTATTGGCTACGGTCGGGCGGGTAGCCGACGATACGGTAGTTAGACGACCGGGAGGTAGTATTCTACTAGGGTGAGGTTATCCGTGTGGACGACTTTAAGAGGGGCGCCCGGGCTGTGGTCGAGGCGATGGAGGCGACGCTCGATAAACTACTAGGGGGTATGTGGGAGGCGACCCGGTGGTGGCTAGACTTACGTCGGGTGTCCGATACGATAGTCCGGGCCGGGGCGGGTGTGTCGTTCGTTAGTAACCCGAAGAACGACTGGCTTAAGGCGGGCCCCGGGCGGGTAGCGCGGGCGGTTAGGAAGCGGC
Source organism: Plectosphaerella plurivora (assembly GCA_020726575.1). NCBI lineage: Eukaryota > Fungi > Ascomycota > Sordariomycetes > Glomerellales > Plectosphaerellaceae > Plectosphaerella > Plectosphaerella plurivora. The sequence continues at coordinate 16,117 of JAGSXJ010000053.1, read as the reverse complement.
TGTAGGACGACCGGTAGGGACGGTGGAAGTAGGACGGAGTACGACGGTAGGGCCGGGAGCTCCGCCGGTTTCGGGAGGGGCTTATAGTCGCTGTGTATATATAGGGCGGCTAGCCTGGACGCGGCCCCGAGCTAACGACGCTCTGGTACTACGACTCGTAGTAGTTAATGCGGAATGTGTTCGTGTAGGACGGGGAGGTATTATTAGTAACGGACCGGGATAAGGTTAAGGCGACGCGCGAGAGTAGCCGTAAGGTAGCGTGGTTTTTACCCGAAGCGGTGGGTAAAATAGTAGTTGTGTACGTCGCGTGGGTGCTACCGGCGGAGCGGCTACTTATCTACTAGACGGGCGGGGAGAAGCCTAAGGACGAGGCGCTTGAGTTTATATGGCGCGACCCGGGCGGCCGGGTTTAGAGTAGTGACTACGCGACGCGGCTGCTTTCGCGGTAGATAGGCTAGGCGACGGGGGTAGCGTTAGGGCTCGCGCGGTACCGGGCGGTAGCGATCGAGATAGGCTGGTATATCCGCGGGCTCGTTACGAGGTAGGCTGAGGCGTTGTTAGGCGACGGCGAGGGCGACGAGGAGGACGATTACGTCGAGGTGGACCCGCTGACGGGCGAGGCTGTGGACTGTAGTGGTAGCTGGAATATCGTGTGGGACTTGTAGGTGACGTACGGGACGAAGATCGCGTGGTAGTACTACGTAGTGTATATTAGCTACCCCGGACGGCTGCCGCCGGAGATAGTAGCGACGTACCGGGAGATTAGTCGGCTTTAGTACTAGTTTTTACGGAGCGGCGTGGATGATAAAGGGAAGTGTAAGAGGGGCTAGCTAAGCGTCGATATCCGGCCGGCGCCGGTAAGCTGTATAGTAACGGTAGGGACGTCCTGTAAACCGGGTAGGTTGAGTAATTCGGCCCTGATTAGGGCGGAATTATTAAACCCGGGTAGTTTAGAGGTAGGCTTACTGGTGGATTCGACGGCGCGGGACGAGGCTATTAAGGGTAGCCCGCCGCTGTTAGTAATGCGGTAAGCCCCCGACGTGGTTAGGGCCGAATTGTCGAACCTAGCGATTTTAGGGGTAGGAAGAGGTCCCGAAGCGATTTGGAGTAGCTCGTTGCTACTGACGTAGCCGTGGACGTTCCCGGTAGGTAGCCGGTGTTCGACTCCCGAGTAGGAGGAGACGTTATAGACGGGGCTAGAGGTGTTGCTCGGGGCGGGAGCGGGCTGGCGGAGTAAGAAGTAGGGCGAGGCGATACGGACGATTATAGGGCTCCGTGGGGATTTGTTAGCGATTGTAGTGCTTCCGATAGGGGCTGGGAAGAGCGTGCTGTTTATACTACTGTCGGTACTCCGGAAGGGCGGCTCGAGTATCGTGGTAGTGCCGTTCGTGGCGCTTATGGACGACTTGGTGACGCGGGCGCGGGAGATGGACGTTGAGTATATCTGGTATAGGTCGTCGATAAGCTACGGCCGAGACGGGCTCCCGCGGGCGGTACGGCTCGTAGTAGCTAGCGCGGATGTAGTATCGATGGCTGAGTTTACGGTGTACGTGGACGGGCTTGTCTAGGCCGGCTTACTTGAGTGGATTTTCGTGGACGAGTACTATACGGTTATTACGGACGTGGGGTACTGGTAAAAGCTTAAGGAGGTTAAGAGCTTACGGCGATTTACCGTGCTGGTAGTAATACTGACGGCGACTCTGCCGGTAGCGCTCGAGGGGTGGTTCCGGGAGGCGATACTCGCGGGCGACGCGGTCGTGGTGCGGGACTGGACGACGAAGCTGAACTATTAGTATACGGTGGAGAGGGTGAAGCCGGGGCTAGGGGTGGTAGAGGTACGGGTGGTAGTGTTAGTGGGCGTGATATCGGCGTGGATAAGCGGGGACGAGAAGGGGGTGGTATACTACCGGTCGAAGGGGTAGGCGGAGGAGGTTACCGAGGCGATAGGTTGTTATGTGTATTATAGCGGGATAGAGGAGTGGGTACGGGAGGATGTCCGGGTGTGGTGGGCGGAGGGTATAGTGGGTAGCTGGTGGATCGCGGCGACGAGCGGGCTCGGGACGGGGATTGACGTCGGGGGGGTCGTAGCGGTGATATACGCGGAGCGGCCGTGGGGGTTAGTCGATTTTATTTAGTAGACGGGGCGAGGTGGGCGACGGGCGGGCGAGGTGGTATGGTCGGTAGTAGTGTATGACGGGCGGCCGGGGTGGGCGAAGCTGTTTTAGGGGTTTATAGAGGAGACGAACGAGAGGGCGGTGTATGTATACGTCGAGGCGACGGGGTGCCGGCGGGCGGTTATTAGCGCGTTCGCGGACGGGGTTGATAGTAAGACGTATAGTTAGGTTAACGGGGCGGAGGTATATAATAACTATAAGGGGGGCGGTATAAGGGGGGCGGTTACGGTATAGGGGAGTAGCGAGGAGGGTAGCGAGGGGGGTAGCGAGGAGGGTAGCGAGGAGGAAGATTAGGAGAGAGGCCTGACCCTAGCCGAGCCGTTATAGATATAGTATGGTAAGGAGGAGGGCGAGCGGGTTCGGGTGCTCTAGTCGTAGCTCGACGAGACGGCGGAACGGTACCTGGTATGTAACGTCCGGGACGGGTTGACTGGGATCCGGCGGGAGAACCGGAAGTAGAGGTATAAGAAGGATAGGTGGTACTAGGAGGTAGTTAAGGGGGAGTATTAGGAGGCGGTCCGGAAGGTACGGTTCGGGCTGTTAGTGTATTACTTCCGGTGTAAGTTGCTGCTAGACTAGTGTTAGGAGAGGAAGGACGAGGAGGGTAGGGGGTGCCGGGATATCGATATAGTTTTCCTGGTAGCGATGGCGGTGTTGAAGAGTATACGGATCCGGGAGTTAGTGGAGGGGCTCGGGGCGGAGATAGAGACGACGGAGGCGTACTTAAAGTGGCTCGGCCAGGACCGGCGGTTCTACGGACTACGCGGGATAAACTTACTTACGGTATAGGAGGCGGTCGTTTAGGTTGCGGAGGGAGAGACGGGTGAGCGGTAGAGTAAAACGGCCGGGGAGGGTAATTCGAAGACGATCGGGGCTGAAATATCGAAGACGGTTAGTTTTAAGAGGGTTTAGAATAAGAGATAGAGTGAAATAAGATATAAGAGAGGTAGGGTAAAGGTTTAATTAACTACTCCGGGCCGGGTTACTACCTTTTATAACGGAACTAGCCCGCCCGATACTACTTATCGGCCTACCCGTACTCTCCTCGGTCAGGTAGGGATATAGAGGATTTTAAGACCGTCGTCCGCCCTATAGGAGTACGCTTCCGGTTTATAGACTACTCCTACTACTTCTCGTATAGCCTACCCTAGACTAACTTTTATGTTAAGAAAAACTATAAATTCGGTACGGAGCTATAACGAGGAGCTTTAGGTATATATTATCGCTCTTAGGCGCCTAGCGGTACGTCTTACGTACGTGGTGCGCGTTAAGATTAATACCTATTAGGGTGAAGAAACTATCGTTAGCCTAAATATACTCGAGAGGGATTGTAGAGAGCCCCGAAGAATAACTCTACTTGTATATAGAAAGGCTCGGATAGGACCCTCTACGTACCTATTTTGTCGTCGATACGGTGATCCGGTTGTAGTAAGGTTAGTTATCGAGTAGAGTATCGTTAAAATACGGAGACTGTCCGTCCCCTTGCCCTCGAAACTAACCCTCTTCGATAATTCGGCCCTCTCTAGGGCCGAATTATACTCCTGTTTATCTAATCCGGTTAGGGTGAGGTTAGTTATCGGAGGAGAGTAGTACGGAAGGGAAATACGGAGACTATCCGTCCCCTTACCCTCTAAACTGACCCTCTTCGATAATTCGGCCCTCTCTAGGGCCGAATTATACTCCTAGTATCTTATCTCCTATTATTATCGCGTACTTATACTTGCTCTAGGCTCGCGTACTTGCTCCAGGCTCGCGTACTTGCTCTAGGCTCGCGTAATTGCCCCCCTTCTAGGTTTGAATTATCTCTTGCCTTAAGTTTTAAGTGCCTTCCTAGTAATTATATCTATTTGGTAACGGGCTAGGCTGTTTTCGGTTAATAGTTACGTGCTCCTGCCCCTTTACTCTCTGATATTAACCTCTCTAAATCACTTACGGCCCTTTTACGCCTATTTTAGGCCTCCTTCTATTGTTAACCCGTAGTTACTACCTGTAAGCCTAGGTAGGCGCGCGTACCTTCCTCCCTCCGAAATCTCCCCTAGTTATATAAATACCCTACCCCCTCCTACCCCTTTATCTAACTTCTTCCTTTCCCCCCTAAGCCTCCTATCCTCTATCTCTCCTCCCCCCCTTTAATAACCTCCGTCTACCCGTTAGACGTCTCCGCTAACTACGACCCTTCGTATATATACGCTCTCCTAGTTAATAACTCCTAGCGGCCTAAGTACTAAACCCGATTAGGGTCGAATTATTAACCCTTATTACTTTTAACTAACTCCCGCTCTCGTATTCGTTATACCTCCTAAGAGGAGGAAGCCCGCCGGCGCGGCTATAAACTTAGTCCGTACTGTTATCCGTATAGACGATAAGGACGGAACCTCTCCCGATAGTATCGTCTACGGCTCCGCCTATAACGATAACGACCCCGACCTTAAGAAGAGGAAGGTCGGTACTAGTATTATCTACCCTAACTTCGACTTCGCCGATATAAGGGATATAAGGACCTGACGATAAGTATCCTCCTTAGTATAAGACGGACTTTACTATAGATATTATACTTAGTAACCCTATCGCCGATAAGGCCGATACCGCTAAGCTACTTAATACCCGTAATAGAGCCTAGTACCCTAGCGGTATCGACGTCCTCCTACGTCTTTAGAGCCGGAGAAAATAATAGTAGCGCCGTCGCCGTCTATAACGGCTTTAAGAGCCTTAGCTACTATTATACCTTCCTCGATACTATTAGTACGTTATCCCCTTAAAACTCATGTATTTTAGTAATTTAGCCCTCGTTGGGCCTAAACTACTAAAGTTACGCCCCTTTAACGACCGTCCTGCCCTTTAGTCGCTATTTACCGCTACAAAGCGATCGGGTTTGATAATTCGGATCCGATCAGGGCTTAATTATTAAACCCGATCACTTTCTAACGGTTCCGTAGCCTTTTTTAGGGGGGCGCTCTTCACCTGTACAACCTAACTAGATTCCGTAAATCTGACTAGCTTGGGGCTAAATTATTAAACCCGGTTACTTTCTCCTTACTCTTATACTCGATTACTAACTGTCGATAGGTTCTAGTATCGTTAAGGACTTTATTACCTTTACGCGTAACGGCTATATCACCTCAGACTAGGTTAAGGCTAATATACCTAAGTCTAATACTCCCGAGCCGAAGAATATTATTAAGTATATTACCGAGAACTACCTAGCCGAGCCGATAAACGAGTTTACGAAGTATACTAAGCCGAAGACTAAGTTCTAGACCTAGAAGGATATTAATAAGGTTCCTAAGGGCTTAGTTAGTATAGTCGATCACATTTATTTAGAGACGATGATTATATTTACCGCCTACTAGCTTCTTAGGTTCGCGCCTGCTAAGATGCCTTCCCGATATAACTTTGCTTCTACGTCGATCCCGACGTATACGAGTACCGCTGGAAGTATGACCCTTCCCTCGATGATAATATCTAGGGTTATACCCTGAGGACGTCTTCCGGGCCGTTAACCTGTTCCTCGCTATTAGCGACCGTCGAAAGGCTAAGACGTCTATCCTGGCGAAGGAGAAGTCCGGAGGTAGTATAGAACCGCTCTACTATTAGGACGCTAGCCTCGAGAGTAACTTTATCGACGAAGAGACTGGTTAGGCCGACCCTAGTAACTCCCTCGCCGTCTACGTATACTAGTAGTCGATCGAGCTGCTCGAGAAGACGAAGAATCTCGAGCGGCTTATAAAGTCTAATATGGGTAAGTATGCTATAAGCGAGGAGGAGGTGTTTTAACGCGCTAGGGCTAGGATCGAGCGGGCGAACTCGTACCTCGGTATTCTTACCTAGATTTAGGGTGATATTAACCTGTCCTAGTATATTTAAGACCTATACGTAAAGGCCGCTATCGTATGCTATTAAAGCTTAACTATAAGACCCTGATATCTACTATCGACTTTCTCGAGAAGAAAAACGATATACTACCCGAAAACGATATCTAGTGTCCGAGACTACTTAGTTCTTTAAGGAGGTTAGTAAGGAGGGAGTAATACGGTACCTACGTACTAGCGCTATATAGGGAGCCGTCGACCTCTTAGGCGAGCAGGCCGACCCTAACTATAGCCCGGTAGATTATTAAAGGGTCGTCGACTAGACTACTATATTCGTCTAGTAATCTATCCTCTCTAATATAGACCCGCCCGACGATAAGGACGTTATTACTATTATAAAGACCTACGGCTAGGGGCCTAGTATCTATATAATATAACGGTAAACCCTTATAAGGCAAACCTAGCCTACTTTAAGTTACTACCCTACTAGGCCGTCGGTAAGTTTGAAACCGATCGGGGTTGATAATTCGGCCCCGATCGGGTTTAAATTATAAACCCTTATCGGTTTTAAGGACGAGACTCGCAGGCTAACCCGGTTTTCTAGACGTTAACTACCTCCTTAAGTAGGAGAAGACACTTCACGCTACTACGATCCTAGCTAACGACGTCGGCACTAGCAAGACTACTACCTTCCTGATGCTCGTCGTCGTAGCCTACCGCTAGATCGAGGAAATACATAAGAAGATTATTTAGAAGAGCGATACCGACCCCGTCTACCGCCCGACGCTCCTAATTATCCCCTCTAACTTAGTCTTCCAGACGTACAAGACTATTAATACTATCTTCGATAGCCTCTTTATCCCGAAGCTCTTTTACGGTACTAAGTAGTTTACGCCCAGCTATTAATAGATAGCGGTAAATACTATCGACCCCGACGAATTTAGTACCTTTATGGACGCCCTGATGCGAGACAAGGAGAATATTAAGGTATCTACTCTAAAAACTAATATATCTAGATAATTCGGCCCTTATTAGGATTAAAATATCGTCCCTGATTAGTTTACTAACGTCTCGCGTTTTTAGACCGGTAAGACGATTATTATCACCACCTATAACACCGTTACTAAGCGTCTAATAACTCGTCGGGAAGAAAGGTTTCGGTTTAACTCTACCGAGATCCGTAAGAGATACGAGACGCGCTTCAGGACAACCCAGGCGTACTCTAGCCGCGACAAGGCCGGCAAGCCAATCTTCTAGAAGGACGATATATCGCTCTATAATATCACGCCGCTACCCGACGGGGCGACCGGGTATAATAGCGTCTAGATTTTATAGGAACTTAAGGCTATTAGCGAACTACTTAGGTACTAGGCTCGTATTATACTGGACGAGGCTTATAACGCTAAGAAGAGGGGCGGTTCGATATTCTAGTTTCTACTAAGGGAGCTAGCTACTATATTCTACTTTATCACGGCCACGCCTATAATATATAGCATCGGAGACCTAATTAACCCCCTCCTTATTGCTTAGAAGCAGACTGGTATTAACGGGTTCTATAGGCCGTCGTCAGTCGAGGTGGGCGACCTCTAGGGCCTCTACTACGAGGATTATAACCCCTATAAGAAGAAGAACGTTATAGGCGACCTTTATACTAAGGGAATCTTCTATCCTAGTAACCTCGATACTAAGAATAAGGCGGTAATAGACATAAAGGCGGAATTCGATAACCACGGTACTTATATCTAGATCCTCTCGCCCGCCCTTTATACGGCCCTAGGTGATAGACGGGAGCTCTCCGACTACCCCCTGGACGTCGTCCGCCGCGTCCTGCGTACGATTTAGCGCCGTCGCCGTATATACTCGCTACTAAAGCTTCCCGACGGTACTACTAACTACCCGGCTTAGAAGCTTAAGGAGATAAAGGTCCGTTTCGCTGAGGTCCCCTATACCGGGCCTTACTAGGCGGTCGCGGACAGCGTCATGAACGCTATACTTAGTAACTAAGGTGGAGAGGGTAACGATAGTAGCTCTGGCTACGTTATCGACGAACGGGGATAGGTATAGGATACGGAGGAGCGTACTATCTTTAACTACGTTACGCGTATAGGAGCTATCGTCTCCTACGACCTAGAGAATACGAAGATCGATAAGCTAACGGCTAATAACGGGATCGTCGACTTCCTTGATGACCGAATGATCTAGCTCGCCCTGTAGGACGAGAAGCACCCGGGTAAGGAGCCGCCTAGGCACCTAGCCGACGTGCCGAAGAAGCTAGCGCAGGCTAGGTAGCGGTAGAAGGACCGCGAGCTAGCCGGAACCCACGGCACTAATAATAACGATAGCTTCGAATTCGACAGCCGCGCGCCCGATCTAGGCCTCACTAGCGACCTGGTCCAGACAGTCATTACGAGCGACATCCACGGCGGCCTCGACTACCTATATAACACGCGCACTAACGAAAAGTTCCGTATATCGAGGCTACCCTCTAAGCGATCCATAGCGCTCGAGTTCTTCTACGCCGCCTCTCCGACTACGCTCTACTACCTAAGGATTATCTCGGACGCGGTACTAGGTAGTCCTAAGCGCACTAAGGTCCTCGTTATAGTAGACATCCCCTTTATCTAGATATAAGTCTCCTAAAACCGATCACTTTCGATAATTCGGCCCTAATAGGGGCCGAATTATTAAACCCGATCACTTTCTTATTATACTAACTTTTATTATCTTCCTAGGGAGATCGCCGCCGTCGTGGCTATAACCGGCTTTAACGTCCACTCTATACTCGCCGGTCATACTAACGAACAGAGAGCTAGAATATATCGCGAGTTTAACAACCTAAAGTCCGCCATCGACGTCCTAGTCGTATCTATATCCCTCGCCGGTACGGGACTCGACCTCCACCGGGCCTACTATACCGGTATCTTCGCTACAATCTACTTTAATTATAACATCCACGGCTAGGGAACGGGACGCCTTACTCGCCCGGGTCAGGACGAGGTCGTCACCTAGATATAGGTCAAGCCGGTCGGGTCGTACCTAGACTATAAGGAGATATAGATACTAAAGAAGTATTTTAAGTAACTCTCTACTAAGGTAAGGCTCCCGGAGTATATCCGCGGCTACGTCCGCTAGGCCTATATCGGAGAGATAGTTCGGAACTACCTTAACTAGCCGTTCAACCGCCTTACCTAGATCTTCTAGTATAAGCGGCTACTAAAGGAAAAGGAACCCCTTACCCACGCCTTTTTTAATACCGATAAGACCATCAGGGTCGCCTTCTTCCTAAGTAACGTCGCCGCCCTAGCTATTCGTATAACGCCGGAGGAGTATAAGGCCTCTAATATAGTATACTTTAAGATTCACCTAGACGATATAGTAGACGCCTAGGCTACTATAAAGGAGGAGACCCCGCTCTATAGGTAGGAGGATAACACGGACCGTCGTATCACGGATAAGGAGCCGCGGAACCTATATACCCGCCGCCGCGACTAGGTCTTATAGGAGCTTAAGAACGTCGACCTCGCCGCTCTTCTCTAGGAGGTCGTTAGTATCGATAGCTACTCGGACGAATCCGCGCTTAAGACGCCCGAGAAGAGGAAGCGTAAGAAAGTAGTAGACGAGTAAGGATCCTCCTCCGACGATGACGATAACGAGTATCTCTCGAGCTCTAAGCGTAAGTCTAAGAGGGGTAATGCCCGTAAGCACCCTAAGAACGTATATACGGCCGCGATAAAGACCCCTCGCGCCCTTCGCTTACTCTACCTTAACTAGGGGGACGTTCTATCGATCTTAGGTACTATAAGGCGTAGTTCTATTATGAACGAAGTGGGGCTACCTACTGAAATTCGGGCGAGGGTCCGTGTATTTCACGATGAACTATTCACGATAGGTATGTGACGTGATTGGCTCGTTTTAATTCACGCTAGACGATTTCACGATTAAAATTCAGGGTTATATATATAGCACCTATAAACTTATCTAGAAATCTTTATCTATCGGGAAAACCGTTAACGAAACTAGCTAGCCCCGCGAACCCTAAGCTAACTTACTCGAGATTCCCTAACCTAGCTGGTTGTAAGTAGGATCCCGGTTATGGAGGAGCTGGAAGAGGTCTAGGTTAGCGACGTTACGGCCGTCTACGAAGACTATGCGATTCTTCTCTGTAAGCTCTACTACCACGGAGTTCGACCCGGTCGGGATATAATCGAGAACTACTTCCGAAATGTTTATAAGATAAAGGGGTATTTACTCTAGGAGATACTTAACTACTTCTCCGATCTAGCGCTTCGGAATCCGGTTGATATAATACTCCCTGTAGATAATAATGCTCCGGTCGGAGGTATCCCGGTACTCGCCGGGTTTAGTTGTATAGCTTATTACTTCTTATCGACTTCCCGGAATAATGTAAGCTAGTACTAGAAGAGCGCGGGCTATACGGTTATAGTTACCGGGCAGGAGAGGGTGAGGGCCGTGACGCTATAGACGTGGCTTACGGGGTGTTTCGCTCGTTACTGGGTTGTACGATAGGTAGGCGATCTACGTAGGACGTCGGACGAGGCGGTAGAAGAGTCTTAGGTGGATCGGCTTATCTGCTAGGCGGTTGTTGCGTTATAGGAGGAGGACGCTGAGCGGGTAAGAAGGGGTGACGCCTAGGAGGGGATTGACTGCGACTCGTCGTGGGTTAAGCGACTCGGCTGGGTACGGTACTTTGAAGAACGCGATAAGGTACTTATTCTTAAGGCTATACGGGTAAAGGTTAGCGGGGCGGATAATATAGCGGATCGCGAGGCTCTTAAGTATACTAGGCTCGGGGTAAGCTTCGAGAGGGAGCTTACTCGGTACTGTTTTCGGCTTGATAGCGTCCCCGTCGAGATACTCTAGCGGCTGGGCGATATTAAGCCGGAGGTAATAAACGGGGTGCTGTTTGGGCGGAAGGGATAAGAGTCGTCTATGCGGAGGTACTACGTTATCGGATAGCGGTACTTAGGGTTCTGCTACGAAGTATTCCGACGGGGCCGCGGGGAGGCGTACGAGATTCTTGGCGTCCGGTTTACTGATGAATAGTGGACGTTGCTGGTAGCCGTCGAGGAGGAGCTCGAGATCTGTATAGTGTCGGAGGGGCCGGCGAGCTACGCCTAGCTCCCCGAGGATTCCGACGACGAGAGTACCGAAAGCACGATAGGCGAACCGAGCGAGCTAGGGATAGGCGGGTAGTATACGGAGTCGCTCGACTAGGCTGTCTTCGGCTTTCTTATTAGTTGTATTAAGTAGTAGGTAGGCGGGGACGTATATGTAAACCCGCTGCTTGTGTTCTGCGCGGCGCTAGGTATTATAGACCGGCCGCTAGGGTACTCGGAGCTGTAGTTATATACGGGTATATTAGCTGTTATTCTCTGGTGGGTATGACTATTCTTTTTGGAGGAGACGTTCGATAGCTAGCCGCGCGAGCTTACGGCTGTTAGCGTGGACGCTGTTAACTACTTCCGCGAAGAGTATGGCCGCTGGCTGTGTATAGGGATGTATACCCCGGTTAGCTCGATTATCGGGTGGATGGCGTACGGTAAGGGCTATCGTAGGTAGACGGGCGGGTAGTTAATAATATGATAGTCTGATAATAAGGAGATACTTTATTATTGCGGCGAGGCTATTAGTGTGGAGGACTTCCGAGCGATGGCGCGCGGGATCGTTATATAAGCCGAGGAATTACTCGACTAGCTGCTTGGCGGTACGTGGGGTAAGGATAAGGAGGGGATTAACTTAGCCCGGGTCGTTGATATTATGGTACGGAGCGGTGCCGGGGGCTTGTTTGCTACGAACTAGAAGAATGAGTGGCTTAGGCCGGGACCGGGTAAGGTTGTCGGGTAGCCGACGCTCTCTTTCTTCGACGAAAGGAAGAGCTAGTGGCGGGCCTATCGGATTAAGCTGTGGGCACGGAAGCTATGGCTCTTCCGGGAGGTGCTTATGGCCGCTGTCTATATATGGGGCGGCTAGCCGGGTAGGGGCCTAGAGCTGACGACGCTACGGTATTGCGACTCGTGGTAGTTAATTAGGAATGTGTTTGTACTCGACGGGGATCTACTTATCGTTACGGACTAGGATAAGGTTAAGGTAATCCGTAATAACGGACGTAAGGTAGCGTGGTGCTTACCGGAAGGGCTTAGTAAGGTTGTTATCGTATATATCGCGTGGCTTATCCCGGCGGAGTAGATACTCTGCCGGTACGCGGGGCTCCGCGAGCTACGGGGTGAGTAGCTTGAGTATATGTGGCGGCACGGTGGTGATACGGTCTAGGGGACGGACCGTGCGACCCGGGTTTTATCGTGGTAGATAGAGGCCGGGACGGGCGTGCGGCTGGGGATCGCCCGGTACCGTGCCGTGGCTATCGAGATGGGCCGGTGTATCCGCGGGCTTATGACCCGGTAGGCTGAGGCGGCGGTGGATGACGACTAGGACGAGGACGCTCTCGAGGTAGACCCGGTGACGGGCGAGGCTATCGACTATAGTAGTAGCTAGAATATCGTGTGGGATCTCTAGGCGACGCACGGGACTAAGATCGTACGTTAGTACTACGCCGTCTATATCGGGTTCCCGGGGCGATTAGTCGCCGGAGATGGTAGCGACGTACCGGGAGATTAGCCGGCTCTGGTACTAGTTTTTTAGTAGCGGTAAGGGCGATAGGCGAAGGGGCTATCGGTATTAAAAAGCCGGGTAGTAGGCTATTAAAAGTGATTAGGGTCTATAATTTAACCCCCGTTAGGGCTGAATTACTAACGACGGTTAGTTTTGAGGGTTATAACGAGGGCGATATAAGTAAGCGGAAGAGGGGGTAGCTTAGCGTGGATATCCGACCGGCGCCTACCGGCCGTGGTATTCCGGTTCTATAGAATTAGAGTGCCGCCGACTTCCGTCCGATCGCGCCCCGAACCCCGGACTAGGGCGGCGGTAGGGGGGGCGAGAGGTAGGGTATTGTAGTTGGATCTAGCTAGCCCGGAGGAACTCGAGCTAGCTGGCTCGGGAGGAGGGGAGCTAGCTGGATTTAGGTTATACCCTAGGGTAGTAGCCCGCTCCCGCCGACGTAGGCGTGGTCCCCGGCGCCGCCGGTATGAGTGGAGATACCGCCGGGCTGTATTAACGAGGAATTACTCCCCGGGCTTAGGACGTTACTTGGCCCCGGGGCGGCTTGGCGAAGCTAGAAGTAGGTAAAGGTAGTATGGGTTATTATGGGGCTGTGCGGATAGTAGTTAGTAATTGTGGTACTCCCGATGGGGGCGGGTAAGAGTATTTTGTTTATGCTGCCGTCGGTGGTGCCCGAGGGGGGCTCTAGTATTGTAGTTGTCCCGTTTGTGGCGCTGATAGACGACTTGGTGTCGCGGGTGGTAGAGATGGGCGTGGACTGTATCCGGTACTGGTCGTCGCTTAGTGCCGGGCGAGAGGGGTAGTAGCGGGCGGCGAGGCTTGTCGTGGTGAGTGCGGATATGGCGGTGTCGGCCGAGTTTGCTGGGTATGTGGACGGGCTTGTCTAAGCGGGGCTTTTGTCGCGGATTTTTGTGGATGAGTGCTATACGGTAATTATAGACGTGAGCTACCGGTAGCGGCTTGAGGATGTTAAGAGTTTATATCGGTTCGGGGTGCTGTTAGTTATGTTGACGGTAACGCTCCCGGTCGAGCTTGAGGCGTGGTTCCGGGAGGTGATGCTCGCGGAGGGGGTAGTTATGGTTAGGGACTGGATAATTAAGGCGAACTGTCGGTATGAGGTCTAGCGGGTATAGCCCGGGCCGGGGGCGGTAGATATACGGGTGGCGGCGCTCGTGGGGGAGATATTGGTCGGTATGACGGGGAATGAGAAGGGGGTGGTGTATTGCCGGTCGAAGGCGTAGGCCGAGGAGGTGGCCGCGGTAATCGGGTGTGAGGTATATTATAGCGGGATGGAGGAGCGGCTTAGGGATGATGTTAGGGTGAGGTGGGCGGAAGGTAAGGGTAGCTGTTGGATCGTGGTAATAAGCGGGCTCGGGACGGGGATTGATATCGGGGGGATTGTGGTGGTGGTATACGCGGAGCGGCCGTGGGGGCTTGTCGACTTTGTCTAGTAGACGGGGCGAGGCGGACGGCGGGCGGGTGAGGTGGTACGTTTGGTGGTGGTTTATGACGGGCGGCCGGGTTGGGCGAAGCCGTTCTAGGGCTTTGTGGAGGAGCGGAACGAGAGGGCGGTATAGGTATACGTGGAAGTAATAGGGTGCCGGCGGGCTGTTATTAGCGCGTTCGCGGACGGGGTCGAGGGCGAGAGCTGCCGGGACGTAGCGGGGGCCGAGTTATGTGATAACTGCTAGGGGTAGGGGACGGCGGAAGAGGAAGTGGGTGATGGGAGTGTGGTGGGGGCCGGGGACGGAAGTAGTACGGAGGAGGAGGAGGAGGAGGAGGAGGAGGAGGAGGAGGAGGAGGAGCTCCCGGCCGAGCTACTTTGGACGTAGTACCGGAAGGAGGAGGGGGAGTGGGCTCGGGTTCTCTACGAGTGGCTAGACTAGACGGAGGACTGGTGCTCGGTATGCTATGTCCGGGACGGGATGGCCGGGGTAAAACGGGAGGAGTGGAGGAAGTGGTACCCGAGTAGAAGGGCTGCTGATTGTCCGATTTTCGAGGGGGAGTACCGGGAGGCGTGCTAGAAGGTGCGGTTTGGGCTGTTGGTGTGCTGCTTCCGGTGTAAGCTACCGTTAGACTGGTGCGAGGAGAGGAGAGAGGAGGGGGGGCGGATGCCGGGATATAGATATTATATTCCCGGTGGTAGTGGCGGTATTGAAGAGTGGGCGGCTCCGGGGGCTTGCGAAAGGGGTCGGGGTGGAGATAGAGACGAAGGAGGCGTACTACGTGTGGTTAGGGCGAGACTGGTGCTTTCACGGGATGAAGGGGACGAACGCGCTTGTGGTGTGGGAGGTGGTGGTTTGGGCGGCCGAGGGGAAAGGGGAGTAAGGGGTGGAAAAAACTAGGTAGGGAAAATAATTCCGAGCGGGCTAGGGGCGAATTATATAAGATAGTTAGTTTTAGGAGTGAAGTAGAGAGGGGGGCTTAAAGGGGTATAAGGAAGAGGTTTAGTTCCGTGGAATAAAGAATATATATCCCGTAGAGAGGAGGGGAGTAAGAGAGAGGCTTGGTTCCGCGGAATAGGGGACCGGCTAGGTATTCTGTGGAACTAGCCTAGTAAGGGCGGCCGTACTATAAAACCCGTATATATAGGCCGGGTATTATTACTATACTAGATTATACTTGGTACTATTATTGAAACTAGCTTAGTCGGGGTATTTCCAGCTAGCTAGCTCGGTATAAGGGGAGCCAGCTGGATTTAAGACCCCCCAGGGCTCCCGAGTTATAGATAGGCGGATATTAACGTTACAAAGGGAGGAGTAAGAGGATAGAATATAAAGTAAAGCGATTAGGTCTTTTAATATAACGGTAGATAGGTTAAAGATATTAGATATAGTCGGTTTTAAGAATAAGAGAGCTATATTAAGAAATAGAAAAGATATTTAGGTCGAATATACTACCGGGTAATAACCCGTATTATACTGGTAATTAGAGGGTTATAGTTATATTCCTAACTACTATTCGCCGCTCGTTCGAGCCGAACGAGCGTCGGGCGCCCATACAAAATGGGTATGGACCGTGCGTTTTTCCGGTCGCACGAATTCGTGTCGTGCGAAGGCTAAGAAAGAGTGGGTCCCGTGCGACGGGAAAGCTTCGCGTGATGGGAGATTCCGCTCGCACGAGAGATTCCGCTCGCACGAGTGGGTCCCGCGCGACGGGAAGGGTTCGCGCGACAGGAAAAGCGGTCGCACGAGAGTTTTACGGCCGCACGAAGCGTACCGGTCACACAAAGACCGACCGCCACCACCACTTTTGAGCGGAAGGGCTAAAACGAAGAATCGTCAAAACTAGCCAGGGTGGCCAATTCAGAGACGGTCAGAGCCGAATTACCAAACCCCGCCAGTTTTGCAAGGCGTCGCAGAGCCGGCTCAATGGACGTAGCTGCACGTACGGTCGACGACATCACGGAGGTCAACGAGGCGTACCGGGTGCTGCTTTGCAAGCTATGTCGCTACGCGGTACGGCCCGGGGGCAGGATCGAGCGGCATTTCCGGGACA
>JAGSXJ010000052.1:0-60916 GCA_020726575.1 Plectosphaerella plurivora | reverse complement strand
ACAACCACCATCACACTCACATAATACCTACATCGACACCATCGCGCTCTGTTTCTAGATCGACACGTTGTCTTCTACACAGTCCCGCACCGCCTCGTGCACCGTCACCAAATCAGTCTCCAAGTCTCCTTTGCGCCTCAACAACGAGAGCGTTGCCTGCTTCACTTCACGCGTCGAGTGTGGCCGGATGTACACCCGGCCTACCCGCGACTTACCCCCGGCTGGCCACACGGCCTCAGAACCAACAACGACCGCCGAGATCAATCGCTCCTCGGGAACCAACTTGACAGGTGTTGCATTTCACGCTCTCCGAGAAATCGCCCATCACAACTCTAGGGTTCGTAAGATGCTTTCATTCGCTTTGCTGTTCCCTCACTTCCCCTCCCCATCAACCGCGTCGTGTGGCCAGAGAGACGACGGGAGACGCGTCCAGGGGCAACACGCCTTTTGGCATCATCACTTTTCCTCATCTCCAAGCATCATCACCTCAGCTGGTCCGACCGATTCGCTTCAGGCCCCGGAATCCCTGGCCTTGTAATTTCTCTTCCCTTCGTGCTGTCCACTTCCTCGCCCTTGCTTCCAACAAGCCACACAGTCTTCACTGCAGAGTCATCTCACATGGGCAACGCAACGGACGGGTCGTGTCGGCTTGAGTTGTTTGGCTTGTACCTGTTTTCATACCCACTAGACGGTGCCCTTGGCAGACCTTGGGGCCTTTGTCTGTTGTCCCGAGTCCCAGGTCCCTGGCAGCCCACAGCGTCTGAGCCCCAGTGAATTGCTACTAGTGGTGGCAACGTATTCAGCCGCACTTGACTTTTCTACCTAAGCTGCGAAACCTCTCTTCGTCCCTGACTCCAACTCACTTCACTTCTTTTGCCACACACACACACACACACCATTACCACTCTTCGCACCAGTCCCTCGAGTCTGCACACAACTTATCGGCGCATCATTTCTGACACACTTCCAGATACAAGAGAGTCTCTCGTCTCAACAGAGCCCATACGCGAAGCGGAAATCCAGCATTGCCTCGTCTGTTCAAGTCACAACCCCAAGATCACTAGCAACAGAATCACTTTCTTCCGCACCCATGACCGACAGAGCGGGATCCGCCGACGTCGAGATGAAGGGCGAGACTGTTCCATCCAGTGCTGCGCGCTCCATCAGCCCAGCTGAGAAGGATGAGGCTATGATGACCAGCAAGGACGAGTAAGTCAATTTCTTCCTTCACTCTGTTCTGCCTTGTACAATTATCCGGTCGATTTCTTCGCCCACCTTGGACGTGCCTGCCCTAAATTTATGGCAACTAAAACCAGGAAGTCGCGACCCTCGTGTACCTTCCCCATCATCTCACCATCCTACTCAGCCCCCGTCTCACACATCAGAGATTTTTCACCCCAAGAGTCATATTTCAAAACCTCAATATCCCGTCACACATCACTACACTTCCTTCTGCATCGTTGCCATGCTGACTCGCAACCCCACCTCGAGTAGACCCTCTACCAACGGTACGCACCAAACTGAAGAGGACGACGACCTGAGCCCTCCCCCGGACATTATGGAGAGTCCCCCGGCCGACGAGCGGCCCCAGGATGAGATCGTCGTCAACGCGAACCGCAAAGGAACGGACAGGTCTTCTCCACTTCAAGTCACCTCGGACCAGGAAGATGAGGGGGTCACTCAGGATCTCGACGACGATGACGACGAGCCTATCCCGGTCGCCCCGTACCCCAAGCGGAAGCGTCAGTCGGCTGCCAGCGAACTCAACGACGATGACACTCTTCCCCCGGGCTCTCCAGACGACTCCCGCGGCGTCAACAACAAGTACCGTATGGTTAGTGCCCGTCGTACTGCCGCAGGCTTCAAGCATGCCATCCTCGGCTTCTGGCGAGACTCGCCAGTCCCCGACCAAGCAAGGAAGCATGCCGTCGTGGGCTTCATCGATATTCGCGATCGTCTGCGAACGCGTATTCAGATAACTACACGCGACTACGACAAGATCGACCTGAGCAGGTATCCTGTCCCTCCCGGTCCTGGAGGTAGCTGGGTCACTTTTGAGCGTGTCGTCTTCGAGCCTTACCTGGTCGGCCTCAACCATCACCACGTCAAGGAGTTTGTGAAGCAGCGTGCTGGTATCGACGGCGAGACACCGGAAGAAAGGCACCGCAACAACATGGCCGCTGTTGAGGAGGCACGCCGTCGCGTGATTGCCAACCCTCCCCCCGATACGGCGCCCCAGCCCGTTGTCGCCTACGGCGATGTCATTCCCGATGATGCTATTATCTGCAGCCGCTCTGAGATTGCCAAGCGCCGCAAGCTCGGCAGCGGCGTCGGTGTCGGCACCATCAACGGCGGCGCCATCGCCCACCACCAGCGCACTCAGCCGACACCGCCTCGGATGGGACCCAGGAGTATGGGCCCGCCCCCAACCCAGGACCACGACTTCCCCTCCAAAGCTGACCCTGTCCCTGTGTTCGACGCTCTCTTCGGCACGCGCCCTACACGAGTCGTCATTGGCTGCTGGAAGCCATCGGATGCTGCGAACGAGGTCGACCGTCATGCAGTGCTGGGTATTCTTGGCCAAAACGACATGTTCCGCGCCAAAGTGGTTCGGGAGACCCGCGACGGACGGTTTTACGACGGCAACTTCCCCAACGGCGCTGGTGCTCTCTGGATTCAGTGGAACGAGATTGTGCTGGAACCCCAGCTGAGGGGCCTGAACAGAGCCGAGGTGAAGGAGTATGTGCGCGTCCGACAATGGCAAATGGATCGCTACAGTGAGAAGAGCCGCGAGGACAAGGTGGCCAACGAGACCAGCGCTGTCTACGTTGCCCAGCAGCGCGTTGCCCACGGCGTCAAGGTGCCACCGGGCAACGGTGCAGCAATTGCGCAGGACGAAGAGATGGACGACACCGAGTATCCTGACGGCCCCGACCCGCGCAACGACATCAAGCCGTCCGCAAGCGCACTTGACCTCAGGAGCAGCTATGCTCGCGCTGACGGCCGGACCGAGCTGCCACAAGCTCGCCACGCCCTCCCGAGCAACGACCGCGTTCCTGGACGCACGCCGATTGCCGCCAGACGAGACTTTGACACGTATGCGACGCGTGAGATTGAGCGCCTTGGACACCAGGAGGCTCGTCGAGCCCACTTTGCCGCGTCGCACGACACACTCAACCTGATGCATGGCCAGCACGGCAACTCGCCCATCAACCACCAGGGTCCCTCGGGTCTCCCCGGCCAGATGCATGGTCCCGGCCATGCACCCAGCCCTCACGGCCACCAGCAATCTGTCGGTCCCGGCCATGGTCAGATGAACGGACCTCAGAACCCCGCCTTCAGCGACAGGATCACCCAGCTCGACCACATCTGGAAGATGCAAGAAGAGCACCGGAGCAACCGTCCTAGCAGCGACGATACCAAGTTCTTCGGAGGTGTCAAGTACGAGCGCAAGGCCAATGGTTTCTGGAGTGGCAAGCTCGTGTCTTCGGGAACCATCATCACTATCGACGGCGAGGACTACGTCGAGTACAGAGTCTTGACCAAGCCTCAGTTCTTCTGAGCAGCCCCCGACGGGAGCTGGTCTTCCCCCCTCGTTTCCACATTCGGATTGATACCCAGGCCTCTCAGATTGATTTCTGCCAGCCTCGCGGCTTTGTGTCTTTGGGGCGCTACAACTGTTTTCCTCTTTTCCTTTCCGTCGATATCCACTTGTGCTCTGCGAGAGGTCCACGCTTCTCTCCTGAGATTGCGGTTTTCATTGTTAGGTCACCCGGCCAAGGGTGTGTGTGTAGAAGTACAGGTATCACGAAGAATGTCGGAGAGATGGCGTTTCGATGGGCAATTAATGCAAGGCAGGGGAAGGGGAAGGGCTTCGCAGCTGCGTCGTCTTGTACAGGCCAGTATGTAGATATGCCTCTAGCTGGCGAGACGGCAGCCTTTCACGTCTAATGAAGCCTGTTGATCCCATCGCCACCATACCATGATGCTGTGATGATCAGCCACGATCTTTGCGACGCGCATCGGAAAAGCCTGACGCGGTGATGTCGCAGCGGGTCCTGCCTGACAGAGCCTGACATCACCAGTGGAGTTTGACAATTGAAATCACGGTGAGAACACTGTGAAGGTAAGCTGCACCAAAAGTGAAGTCCCTCGACTTGGTCCCATAATTAGTGGGGTTTGACGTCTTGTCTGGCAAGTCAGAAAACAGGGATGACTGAGGCGGGGGCCTGAAGGCGGGACCCCTGCTGGACCCGGGACAAGCGTCCGCGCCGGCCGGGCCACACGCTGCCAGTGGGTGGGCACAGACTGGCGGTGCAGTGAGGTGGCTCTCACAACTTGTATGCATGCGGGCGGCAGTCCAATCGCACAGCACATCCTCACCCACGACTGGTCCCTCCAGAGAAGCAACCCATCGATATTTTGACCGCCGTCAAAACATGCCACGTCACGACGAAGCTCCTTTGAGCACCTGAGCTATCATATATCGCCAGATCAAGACTTGATCCGTCTTTCGCATCGCATCTCCGTATAGTCCGCACCGTCAAAGCTCGCTCCAGGCAGGCGACAGGGTTTCCCCGAACGAAGCGCGCCCAGCAGCGGAGTTTGGATCAATCCGACGACACGTCAAAAAAACCTTCCGAACGACATTCATTGAAGGCAACCCACGTCTGTCTGGCGACGCCCCCCAAGACAATCCGATCCCAGGCGCTACAGAGCCAGTCGGACGCGCTCTCGAATCTTCGCGCCATTTTGCGACAGCGACGATCTATATCCCAGCATCCCAGGCAGCGTCGCGCCTACGGCCCTTTGACCGATCGTAGAAAGAGAATATCGTCGCGACCGGCGCGACAATTGACAGAGAGGCTTGGGACTGCGACACCCGATTGGCATCCTGTCTCTGGACCATCTTGTCTGGGTGAGTCGCCTCTGCGACAAGACACGCAGATTGTAGGAAAGCGGATAGAGGTCGCAAAGGGACGACGGCATATAAGGAACGACGCAGCAGGCGTCCCCCAAGGTCCTCGAACCTCCGCCACTGCTAGACGACGCTTCACGCTCTTCTTGGGTTTCTCCCTAATGCGCGATCCGAAAACCATCTCGAACGAGCGATCGACAGTTCCGGTATTCTAGGGTCTCCTCTGTGACCGCAAAATTACAATTTCCTCCCGGTCCCGACTGCCAAACCTCCACCGTCAGGCTGCGCAGCTTCAGACCACAAACCTCTTCAAGACCTCCAACGACATCTTTTTCTCCTCTTCCTGGGCCCTCAAAAGATTGAGAGCCCTCAGTCTATCCATGTATCAGCAACCAGTATCTTCAAACCCGAGAAAACGGCCGGCACCTGGAGCGGCTCCGGCCGGAACTGTGCCTCAGATGCAGCATCGATACGGCAGTCCTTCCAGTAACAACGACATGTTGCGGTGGCATGATGGAACAGAGAACACGGCTTTTGTTCCGGGGGTCCCGCCGGTCGTGAATCCTTACAGCATGATGGCCGCACCTCAACAACAGCCGCAGGCGCAGCCGCAACAGCAGGCGCCCCAACCTCAGCACCAGCCGCAACAACAACAGTCGCAGCAGCACCTTTACGGGCAGGGACCTGCTGCGACTCCAAACAATGCCTTGGCAAGACGACAAATGAACCGGGCTCTTGTCCCCACCAACCCTCGTCAGAATTTCGACCCCTCCAACGATCCTTGGGCTTCCTTCGTCGATACAGAGGCAACTTCTTCGTCTGCACTTCTCCATCAGCAACAACCCAACAACGCAGCAATGTCTGAGGAACAGAGCGTTGAGGCTCTCGAGGAGCTTGCCGCCAAGGCCAAGCAGGATGCCACCGTCAAGCGCAAGCAGATTCCGCCCTTTGTCCAGAAACTTAGCAGGTACGTCAGAACAATCCGTTGTTCAATGCCCCCAAAACCCCATCTCTGACTGACCTTTTTTCCTAGTTTCCTCGATGAAAAGCGCAATGTTGAGCTGATTCGTTGGTCTGACAAGGGCGACTCGTTTGTCGTCCTTGATGAGGATGAGTTTGCCAAGACCCTCATCCCAGAGCTCTTCAAGCACAACAACTACGCCTCATTCGTTCGCCAGCTCAACATGTACGGGTTCCACAAGCGAGTTGGGCTCTCTGACAACTCGATGCGAGCTAGCGAACGGAAGAACAAGAGCCCCAGCGAGTACTCGAACCCCTACTTCCGTCGCGGCCACCCGAACCTGCTCTGGCTCATCAACAAGCCCAAGAGCGGCAACAAGAAGAAGGCGCAGGCGAGTAAGACCAATGCAGATGGTGAGGCCGAGAGCGAGGAGGACGTGCCCGTCGATGAGCCCCTTGTGCCCGAGCGAGTCACCAACGCGGCTCATCCAAGCCGCGCTCTCCCAGCGAGCGGCGAGATGCCCATGCAGACCAAGTTCATGACCGTCATCCGCGACGAGGTTCAGAAGGTCCGCGATCAGCAAAAGGCCATCACCGCCGCTATCGACCGCCTCCAGCGCGAAAACTCCAACCTGTACTCTCAGGCCGCCATCTTCCAGGAGCAGCACGACAGGCACCAGAACTCGATCAACGCGATCCTCAACTTCCTCGCCAACGTCTTTAGAAAAACTCTGGAGGACCAGAGCGGAACTCAGAACGTCAACGAGCTGTTTGCCAACATCATCCCTGGTGTCAACGCCAACAACACCATGTCGCAGGGCAGCGTGGTTGACTTGGGTGACTTCTTCGCGAGTCAGGCGGGCGGCAACCCCGTGGGTCAGCCTAAGAGGGCTCGCGGCCTGCTGCCTCCCATCCCTGGTCCCAGCGGTGGACGCGCCAGCACCGTTGCTTCGACGCCCTCTAACAATGCCACGCCTCAGCCGTTCAGTGGCATGGGCAGCAGCTCCAACACAAACTACAACTCTGGCACGGTCGAGGAACTCTTCGATACGCCTGACAACAACTCCCCCGAGTATCTGGCGCAGGAGCTCCGGTCCAACCCTCACGAGAGCATGATGAAGATCATTCATGACACCAATGCCAACAACACCACGGGCCTTGATCTCCCCGAGGTCGTCAACAACACGCCAGCCAACATGTCGAACGACCAGCGCCAGCAGATCCTCAACAACATGATGGCCCAGGGTTCGGACCCTTCTACTGGCAAGTCGCCCAGCGCGGCTCCCATGGCCCCGACGCAGGCCTCCGCGCCCAATGTGCATGCCACAGGTTCCAACCCCGGAGCGCAGCAAGGCCAGAACAACTTCTCCCTGTCGCCCATCATCGGTTCCAACCCCCGTCCTCCCCAGTTCAACCAGCTGGCGCAGAACAACAACGAGCTCGAAGCCCTCCGCCGCATGGCACAAGAACATGACAATAAGATTCATCATCTTCAGAACATGCTGGTGCCCCTGAGCCCCTCTGGCCGCATCCCGGATCTCGACGGAAACGACCTCGCCCAAAACTACTTTGGCTCCCCCGGTCCCTTTGACATGGACAACTTCATCAACGAGGATGCCTACGGCAACAACAGCTCGACCGATTTCCCTGATGTCAACTTTGACACCTCGGGCAATGACTTCAATTTCAGCCTCCTTGACGATGCGGGCGCCGGTACCACCGACCATCTCGCTGCGCCTACGCCGATCAAGCGTGGTCGGGGTAGCTCCCAGAACACGCCGAGCCCTAGCGGCACAGAGGAAATCCTGCGCGAGGATTTCGACGACGCGATCCCCGAGGCGAAGCGACAGCGTCTGCATGACTAGAGGCGGTGAACGTCGGGCAGCGGGGCCTCGCCCAGCCTGAGGTCAGCGTCGACATGTGGTGGCATCGCTGAGGTTTCTTCTCTTATCCGGTCTCGGTTCCTCGTTCCTGTTTTTTTTCCTCGAGATATCCCTGGTTTACGACTCTCTGCCGGTGGTTTCCTGTCGAAAGAGATAGGAGCCGTCAAGAGACGCAGGTGGCAGGTGGTGGCGTTATTTGCTTTTTCCGTCTTCTTTCCCCCTCCCCTGGTGCTTTTTCCCCTGTCTCTGTCTCCTCTCCTTCTGTGTCATTCCTCTCGGCTTGGGAGGAGATGGGTGGAAGGGGGTGAGGCACACACAAAACGGAGCATATGGGACTGGACAGCAGCAGCAGGAGCTGGGTCATAGCTAGACACAAGGGCGGCCACGGCCTAGAACAAGTGGACGCAACATGACAACTGAACAAAATCGTCCCCTCGTCTCGTGTGATGTTTGCTTGTATGCCTTGAGAAAAGGACGGGGTATCATTTGACTTTTCGTCACATCACCTAGCTATTTACTCATACATGCACCGGCCTACTTTGCCCCTCGTCCTGCCAATGCCGACGCCTGCGCCATCTTTGCATTGCGCGCCTGGTCCCATTCGCGGCCCGACTTGCCCGACCTCGCTTCACGTTCGGCCTTGCGCTTATCCTGGATCGACTTGCCCTTAGCAAGCGGGTCAATAACGACAAGGTCATCCTCGGCAGCCTTGCGGAAGCGCAGGTCCTTGCCGAGTTTATCGGCCTTGAAGCTAAGCGCCGCGCCCATCCAGCCGTCATCGTCGCTGTCGTCGTTGACCTTCTCGTCCCAGGCGCGGCAGCTTTCGCAGCCCGCGATGAAGTGCAGGTCGCACAGCTGAGCCTCCTCGCCCTCGGCCCCGGTGTCGTCGGCCTTTGCGTCTCCCTCGGAAGTGTGAGTCGCCGTGGCGGCGGCGTCTGGTGGGGGTTTGGCCGAGTCGAGGCGGGTTTTGAAGGCTTTGAGGAGGTTGAGCGCCGAGAGATCCTCTTTGGTTGGGGCTGCGGCGGCTGCGGCGGCGCCTGGACGCCGCTTGCGGCCTCGGATGGAGGTTTCGGGGATCATGTTCTCCAGAGCGGTCTTCTTCTTGGTTGCCTCGACGGGCGCCGTGTCAAAGGTCCGCCTCATGGAGGCTTTGAGGGCGGCGATTTCGTCGTTGGTCTTTTCGAGCGCCGTCTTCCGCCTCGGTATGTCTGGTTCGGGGGATGATGTGATTTCGACCTTGACCTTTTCTGGCGCCTTTGCTGAGGGTGGAGGGGGCGCTCTTGCTGGTGGCGAGTCGTCTCTTCTTGACGCCGCGACGGTGGCCTCCTTTTCTCGTGGGGATTCGCTATTTCCAAAGTTCTTGGGCTTGGACTTCTTCTTCGCCTTGGGCTCCTTGGGTTCATCCTCCTCCACGTCCATTGCGATCCTTGTATCGAACTTTGCCTTCTTCTTCGGCACAGGCGGGGCGTCTCCGTCGCCCTCGTCGTCTCCGAAGCTGAGGAGCTGTTTTCCGCCTTTCCTCTTCTTCTTGCGCTCTGGCAGGGATGTAGTGGCGGACGTGTGGGCGGCCACTCGCTCTCTCTTCTTCATGTCCTCGAAGGGGTTGTTCAGAATCTCGATGCCCGTAATCTTGATAGCATATGTTGGCCGCTCGCTCCCCGCCTCGAGCTCTGACTCGCCCATCTTGGCCAGGTTGTAGATTGTGTCGCCCACGATGCGTCCGAACATGGTGTTCTTGTTGGTCAGCTCTTCACACTTGTCGAGAGTGAAGAAGAACTGGCTTCCATTGGTATCTGGCTTGCTCTCGTTCGCCATACCCAAGAGGCCTCGTCGGTTGAACTTGAGGCGCGAATGGAACTCGTCGCGGAACCCAATGCCCGTCGGCCCCGCGTTGAGGCCGTGGCGCTGGTCCATCGGCCATGGATCCAGCTCGTCGCTGAATGCGCCTCCGTCGTATATGGACTCGCCGCCATTTCCGGTGCCTGTCGGATCGCCGCCCTGGAGGATGAAGCCGGGGATGAGGCGATGGAAGATTGTGTTGTCGTAGTAGCCATCGAGGGCGAGTTGGAGAAAGTTGCGACAGGTCAAGGGAGTCTGTTTGGCGAAGAGCTCGACGCTCAGGTCGCCCAGGTTGGTGGATATCACCACAGACGCCGTCGGAGCTGGCTCAAGGTTGTAGATTGCCGACATCTTGGTGACGAAAGCAGAGTGTTGGATGAGGAGCTGTACCTGTTGCCTCCGAGCTTGCGGAGCTGGGGAAGGTCAAGCGTCGATAGCTCCAGAAAATGCGACCGCCAAGAGATCTGGGGGGGTTATCGATAAGGTCACGTGGGACCGTGACGATGACTTCAAGGGGTTCTTGCCATCCAAACAATCTATACATGGAGCGGCATAACTTGTTGTTCACGGTTCAATGACCGCTCTGATTACCGTGAAAATCATCAAAGTCGAATTGCTACGTTATTTTTCACATATTTGCCCGGTAGCTTAATACCAGGGTTGCTCCTTCCATTAGATTCCTTCGCAGGAGGAAGAATGAGTTCACGCAACACCTCAAAAGAGACCAGCGCGTGCTCTGGGACAGACGCCCCTGCTATCTCCAAGTGGTGGTCGTAGGTCTATCTCTGGCGGCCATGCTTTGAGGCCTTGCGACTCGGAATGAGGTGGAAGAAGAGGAGGAGGATGTGGCTTGAAAGTTGACTTTGCAGGCAAGCTAGGAACCATCTTGAACCTAAAAGGCAGCAGCTGCTTCTTCCACTCTTCCACGACTACCTTTCCTATAAGAATGCCAGACTCCCGCTCTCTGGAAAATTTACCCCTCCATCCATCACACGTCAGTACTGCAAGTCCTCGACCTATTCATCCTTCTACCACGGCATCCCTCGCCCATCAATTCTACAGGTCCTGGACCATTCATCCCTTTGAACATCTCTTCTCAACATGGCGAGCCCAATGGGTCAATTTTATTGCCAAAGGCCTTGTTGCCTCCACCCCGAACAACCGACTTGCAAGGCTTCAACCGAATCGCCATCTTCTGACAAGCACGCCGTGTTTGACTCGCAACTTGCGGACCAGTCCGCAAACACCTCCCCTTTGACCGCAAACTGGGGATCACCAGAGCTCACCACTGGCGGCTACCTTGAGGCCCCAAGCAATAATGAGCATGTGGCTGCTGTGGGACTCCTCCAGTTGGCCGTCTCAAACGTGCCACAACTGGTGCTGAAGAAGCAACAATTCTACGACCGCAAGATCTACAGCCCAACCCTCTTCTCCGAAGAACACGGCACCGTCTACATCACATCAGTACTCGCGGATGTGCTCGCGATCAAGAAAGACACCCACCACAGCCTTTCCTTCTACAGCCAGAACATCGATGTGCTCGTTTCACAGAACGGCTTTGTCTGGCAGCTGGAGGCTGTCGACAGGGCTACACGCAGCGTGCTGGATGCTTCCACCTTTTGGCAGGACCCCGACACAAAGGAGCAGGTCATGGATCGCTGTGCTCTGACTCTCCTGGCAGACTACTCGAAGACTAAGGGTTTCACGGCAGCAGAGTGGCTGGAGCTCATGGCCAGGTCGGGGATGAGGCACCAGATGGTCTACTACAGCAAGGATCTGCAACGAAGCTACACACTGTCCGATATTCTGGGCATTGACAAGGCGACGCAGGAGTTCCATTTCTCTATTCAAAAGGACGGTATCACTCTTGCTGCTCTCAATCCCTCTCGCAGACGCAGGAGCAACAGAAGCACACGATGGGCACCGTATTAAGTTGTGGGCACACCTGCGTGCTTCACTTGGTTAGGCTCTTTACATTCATAACATGCAACTCACTTGATTGAATTCACTTCCTGCACTGCCCCATCGCTTATCCGTGACTGCCGTTCCTGAACAGAAGGCACGTGGTGTAGTTGCCCTGGCCAGTCGGGTTCACAGCGCATAGCGTGCCCGTGCCCTTCGCCTTTATTTCCAGGCGATACTCCCATCCCTCTCGCACTTTTTGTTTCCTGCGCTAGCGGGCTTCACTGTTGACCCTGACCAAACCTGCACAACGCGCCCGAAACTTCCATCGGGGTTCTTCTGTTCAACCATTGAAGCACCATCGTGCACTCGACAGCGTATGATTCTTGAGAGTGAGCCCTCACAGCATTGAGACCGCGACGATGTCGGAATTCGGTCTTCGCCGGTCCACCCGGAAGAGGAAGCGTAAGTTGAGCTGTGGTGTTTGGATCCAGAGAAGATGGGTGTCGATCTTGTCGCTGATGTTTTCTTAGCGACCCAGCCGAAGATCGATCTAGGTTCTCTCAGCCCCGCAAGCAGGAGCATTGTGGTGTATGGGGATGAAGAGTCTTCCAACGAAGAGCGAGATGGAGACTACCATGGAGAGGAAGATGAAGAGCGACGCCAGCTCTACTCAGAGAGCGACTTTGAGCACCCGCTGCTGCAGATCGTCGCCTCGCTGATCACCGCTGGCATCGCCCGCAGCCTGACTGTTGACCCCAGGGTTGTCAAGCGCATGAGCCTCCAGGACCTCTGCATGAAAGCCACTGGAGACATCAGCTGTGTCTATGGATATCAGGACATCGTGGGCAACCCCCTCCAGCTTGCCCGCGACATGGCAGTCCCCGCGAAGGAGAACCAGGGCAACTAGATGCTGGTCAGGGACTTCAAGCAGAGGGCTTTCGAGGCCCGTTACGATACCCTGACCATGCTCAAGGAGCTGTGGGCCATGCGCATTGAAGCCCGCATCAAGTTCGCGAGGCGCAAGTACAACAAGTTGAGGGCAAGTTGAAGCAACGATTTCCGCGTGTCTTTTCGGAGAAGCCTGCTGACTCCATATTGTCACAGTTTGCTGGAAGGGCCAAGTACAACAAGAGGGCTGTCCGAGCTGCCACAAAGGAGCTGGCAGTGACCAAGATGCTGGAGGATATGAAGCCGGATTGGGATGTCGATCTCGAGGCCACTATCCGGGACCTTTGCCGCAACTAGACGCTTGTCAACAGCGGCTACAATTGCGAGAGCAGCGGTCATTCTTCCACGCAGAGGGAAGACGAGGACGACGAGCGTTCTTTCCTCAAGACTGAAGACCACTAGGACGTGGGCAGCAAGGGTGGCGGGGTGGTGAACTTTTCATCATCATCCCCGGCAATACTGTCATCGGTGACGGGGCTGCCTCGTCACCCTGTCTCAGCTCTGGACGCGTGGATTGGGCTTCTCGGCATGAATGGACGATATACTGGAGATGGAGGTTGGCTGATTGTCAGGAAGATCAAGGGCAGATTGGTGTGGACTCTTTGCGGACGTCTTGATAGCAGTCTTGCGCTGGATTTTCTCGAGTGGCATAGGAAAGCTTACTGGTAGCGCCTTCATTTGGAGGGGTCTGCGACCGAACGTGTTTTCCTAGCACAAATCAACCATACTATCCATCACAATGCTGGCAGTAGAAGTGAGTGACAGTGTGTTGTCTTGGGCAGAGGTATTGCCATGCTCAGCATCACAATAAACTTGCGTGCGGGTCCAGGGGTCATGGTTTCGTTTCGATCATCAATTTCGTTGTTTCGTGCGTAATATCTAAGGTTTCCTACGGTCCTTGGCGAAAGTGTTTGCGACAATGAACGGGAAGACAAGAGTAGCGTCAGCATAGACCTGAAAAGTCAGTGAGAAGATGGTACATAGGGAAAGGGCGCATGGGTGGTCACGTACCTTGACTGCTTCAGCGCCAATCTTGATCTTACCCCACGAGACAGCCTCGTCAGGCCTGGCTCCTGCATCGCTGCCGTCAAACTCCTGGCCCGTGTTGATGTAGACAGCTGATTCGGCGCCGTTGCGCATCAGGCAAGCGTTGGCAATGTGATGCTTGACGACGCCGCCTCCCAGGATAATCATGCCGGCTCGCTTGGCACGGACGGACATGGTGTTGATCTTGCGAATGTCCTCCACGATATCGCACTTGAGCTGCATCGGCGACGTCTTGAAGGTATGGAAGTAGAGCATGTCGCCAATACTCCCGTCGGTCAGGGCGGGGCAGAAGACGGGAATGTCGTTCTTCCAGGCCCAGTAGTAGACGGAGCGCTCGTCGTTTATTTCCTTTCCGAGACGGTTGATCATCTTGGACGGAGTCCAGTTGATCTCGTCCTCGGTGCCCTTGCTGGCCTCCTGCTCCTCCAGCATCTTGTCAAAGATGGGCACCACCCAGTCTTCGAATTCGCGGTAGTTTGAGTTGGGCACGACGAGGTTGCCGATTCGGTTGAGACCCTTCTTGCGTAGATCGGTGCCGCTGGCGCTGAAGGAAGACATGTAGGTGTCACCCAGGCACTTGATAAAGTCCTCCTCGACGCCTCCGGCAGTGGTGACGATGGCCGAGATGTGCTTGTGCTTGACCAGCCAGCGGAAAACGCCCCGCATTCCCGAAGAGATCAGATTGGAGGTGTACCCCAGGAAGATGGTGGTCTTGTCGCCCGTCTCCGGGTCACGCCATGCCCTCTATGACACAGGTCAGTTGAGCGGACGGAAAGGGGCAATACACAGAGCAAGGGAGCTGACCATGTCGTTGATGATTCGGATGGCTTCTGTGAGGTTTGTGGCCTGGAAGCCCATGTAGCGCATGCCACGGCATAGGTCCTCGGCTGTGATGTCGCCATCGAGCTCGTCAAAATCGAGTTCTTGGACCTTTTGGGCATCCTCGGGCATCTCCTCGGATACGACGAGGACGGCCTCGGTGGCGGCAGCGGGTGGGAGGTTTGAGGCGTCCATGGCCATGTGGTTGGTGGTTGTTAGTGAGGAATGGTCAATGCACTTTTTTATTCTGGGCCAGGCGTTTATGGTGTGCGAGTGAGACGCAGGACTCGACTCGGCCGAGATTTGTTGAAGATTGGTCTGTTTTACAGCCTCGGAATGCGCGCGCACTTGAAGCACTCGATTCGAAGGGACTGGTTTCTGATCGCTTCAAGTTGGGTTCGATCAATCCAAAACAGGTGACAGTCAGCATCACCTGAAAATCCTGCACCCTCAAAGTGCAGTTCGCGGCTGGTCGTTCACTTCCCGTCTCCATCGAGAATCGTGACTAAGAATCTCGGGGTCCGTCAGGTCCTGCAGCCCCCGGCACAGGCACTGCGACAACACCGCACACCACTGCACGCCGCCAGGTGCCGCGGCGCCGCCCATCGTCCGGGATTAAACACCCGACGAGAACGGGCCTAGCGCCGCGGGTGGGTGGGTGGGACACGCCAAGCCCTGTTTGGGAATGCCACAGACCCCCTGGCGAGTGCTTTTTGCAGCGTGGCCCGCTTACTGGCCCGCTAATCTCAAGGCCTGGTCCCGCTCCTCGGCCCAATCCCAGGACGGCCTGGACAGACAAAGTGCCTGGCTGCCTTGTCTTGGCTGGTGCCATCCAATGACCGGTTGGGCTGAGGGTACGGTTGCTTGTCTCTCCCCCGTTCGATGGGACTGGGGGCAGCACAGCACGTCCACTGTCGACGGCTTTTGCTCAGACATCCATCCATCGATCCTACCTAGAAACACCATACACACACACCACCATCGACGTTTGCTCTTCCTGCGACGGCACGCGCCCCCTCCTCGACGAGTACTGCCGACGACGCGAAAGAGATTCAACAGAAATTATCCCGGCCGATCGACGACTGCACGCCATTTCTGCCAACGCCTTCCATCGAAACAGCCCTTGGCGCGCGCGCATCCACCTTTGCCGCCCCTCCCTCCTTCTCCCACTGCCGCCTTCCCGTTGCCCGGATCATCAACAATTCCAGGCTGCCAAACTTTGACAGCCACCAACGCGCGCCCATAAACGCAAAGCCCCGAGGAGCATCATTCGACGCCTCGGAAGGTGCCATTGCGAATGCGATTGAACTGGCCCTGCAGGCTCTTAGTGGCCTGAAGCCCGCCCTTGTGCGATGTGAGTATCTTGCCTCGCCTTGCCTTCCCCAACCATCACCATCGAATATCATTGCCCTCCTTGGGCGTGCATCGCATCGACACCAGCACCACTCCCCCCTCCTATGGATTTTCCCCTGCATCGCTGTCTTGAATGCTGGACTCGTATCAACCAAGGCCACCCAGCCCTCCCGCCAGGTGGCCTCGGTCCAACCACCGCCGCATTGATACTTACGTGCCCGCCAGGACTTCAAGGTACTCGTCGTCTCGGTACGACGGGGACCGCCGATCACGTTCGCCACGCGACCGTTCGCCCGATCGATACGACAGAAACTCCCAGTACGGCGGCGACAACGACCGACGACGCTCCTCGGTCGAAGCGAGATCCAACGTGTCCGCCTATCAAAACAACAGAGATGCCTTTCGAAACGACCTCACCAGAGAGCCCCCGCGCGGGCCCAAGGCGCTGATAGACCCTCCCAGCGGTCCTCGCGGCGGTGGGCATTCTGGTGATTACAGAGGACGCGGACGAGGCCGCGGCCGCGGATGGCAGCGTGACACTAGCAGAGACCGCACTCGCGACCGCGACATCGACTTCCGGGACCGAGGATGGGAACGCGAAGACTTCCGGGATCGAAGGGACAACATCTACCGGGACGACAGAAGCCGGGAGAGAGAGCGCGAATGGCGCGATTCCCGAGACGGATTCCGTGGCAGACGCCCTTCACCTGGTCGGGGTCGATCTCCGCCTCCGATGCGAGACTTCCGCGACCGTGACCCGCCCCTGGCAGTCGACCCCGACCGCTCTAGAAGAGGCTCTCGTGACGGTGGTCCGCCGTCAGCAGGCTCGTCAAACTCGGACGCGCCCTTTGGATTTCGAGGTGGTTTCCGCGGCCGTGGTGGCCGTGGATGGGAACGAGGACGGGGACGAGGCGGCGGTGGTCCAGGCGGAGGAGGTTACTACGACGATCGCGATCGCGATCGCTTTCCGCCGCGCACTCGGTCTCAAGAGGGCCGATGGGGCCGGGATGACCGCGACCGCGGCGGTGACCGCCCTGACCGGGGCGAAAGATGGCCTGAACGCGACACGCGACCCGACCCTCATGATCGTGAACCGCCACGAGAACTCTTCAGGGCCAAGATGGAGCGAGCGGCCTCCTCCCAGGCACCTTCGCCCATCAACACCAAGGACGTCTCACCACCGCCTATCGCGCCATCTGCCCCTGCCTTTGGCTCCGTGCCTACGAGGAACACAGGCGCCAGCGACGCTGCTGCTGGTTCCACGACCAAGCCTCCGCCTACAGGTCCCAGGGCCTTCAACTCGGATCGACCGACCTCATCAGGACACCCCGGCCAAGGAGAGTCTCAGGGATCCAAAGCGCCCTCGGTTGACGGCAACCCTCCTATCCCACTAGGCCCACGATCTCAGCAACAGCAGAAGCCGCAAAGGCCCTCCAGCAAGCAATGGATCAATCCTGCCCTGGCCGGAAAGAGAGGCTCTGAGTCTCCCAAAGTTATGAGGTCTCAGAGCTTCGCACAGCAACCCCGGCCCTTCGACTTCCAAGGCGAAAGCAGCCGCACCGACTTCTCCGACTATGATAGACGGCCCCGTAGCAGTGGCGCCAGGTCCGACAGCCGGATGGCGTCACCAGACTCGCAGATGCGCGGGTTCAATGCGCCCGAGCCGGGCGAGATTGCCGAAGACGAAGACGATCAGCCCTCTCGCGACACTTTCGAGAGGGATCACTCATACAGAAACAACAGGCGAGACTTCTTCCGCCCATCTGCGTCGGATCACCAACCCTACCGGGACAATGCGCGCCGGCCATCGTTTGGCTCCTCCACCGTTGACATTGACAGGGCCGCCAAACCTACCCCTGCTCCTGCAGCAGAGCCGCCTGCTGTCGCACCGCCTGCACCGGTTGTCGTGGCAGCCCCTCGGAAGAGTAAGCTCAAGGTGCCTATCATCCACTTCTCCTTGCCACCCCGCGACCTACAGGCCACTTCATCCGACGAGCCTTCGGAGAGTGACGACGATGAGGACTATGGGGAATACATCGCCACCGAGATCGCCAAAAAGGAGGCTGCCCTGCAGCAGCTCGAAGTCGCGGCCGATGACGCGCCAGATCGGATCCTCGCCCAGTATGCCCGAGTCTCACATGAGGCCATGGTCCAACTGGTGTCGGAGCCTGAAGGACTGGTGGAGATGCTGGGCCCGACACCAAAGGAACCACCCGCGCCCGAGGAGCCCAAGGACGTCCCTGTTGAGACGGCCCCTCACTCTCCAAAGGTGTCCCCGCCCGCCGTGGCTGAAGAGACAGACAAGGCTGCTGCCGTGGAAGCTCCCCCAACAGAGAACGACAAAGAGCTTCCTCAAGCGCCCGAAGTACCGGAACCTCAACCTAAGACGGAGGATCTGGACATGGACGACGCGCAGCCGATACTGCCCGAGTTGCCTGCACCGCCCCCGGCCGAGCCATCTGAGAAGACCGACATTCCCATGCAAGATGCCGAGGGCACACGCAAAGTCGACACGGAGGTCGTGCCACAACCCGAGCCGGTGAAGCAGCCTTCCGAGAAGAGCGACCAACCTCAGCTCTTGTACCCACCCGGCGAACCAATCGAGACGATCGAACACGACAAGGGGCTTCCGACTACACCCTCTCAAGTGGATGATGAGGAGGATGCTACCACCATCACCGAATCGGACGACCTGGATCCGATGATCCTCGACCTTGTTCGCGATGTAGCGACTCCGCTTCCACAGAACATGCCGAGCTTCGAACTGGTTAGCTGGAACGACGACAAGGATTTCTTGCAAACCTTGGATTCGGACCCTATGATCGACGACTTCATCTCGAAAGAGCTCGATCGAGTCCATCTCATCAAGGCTGGCGAACAGGGCATTGTCCGCCAAGAGTACGCCGACAATTACTCCAAGTACCTGCAATTCACGCTGTCTAGCGACCCTGCTGCCGCTCGAAGCCGGGAGAAGTTTGTTAGCAACCCTCCTCCACCCGACACGACAGTCGTTGTCCCGCCGCCGCCCGAGCCCAAGCCAGAAGGACGCGGAACAGGTCGCCGGTATGCTAGTGAGAGGGACCTGGAGCGTATTCTCCAAGAATCCAAGAGAGAGGAGGAAGAGCGCAAGGAGAGGGAGCTGCGGGCCCAACAAGACCGCTTTCGTAGCGAGAAGGAGGCTGTTCCGCCCGACATGTACTGGAACAAGACGGACCGCGACAACGAGGCCTTTGTGGACTCGAGCGGCCTCGTGTCCGTGGAGCAAATCGCATCGACATGGCATCTTCTGCCGCCCATCAACAACTTCACCGAACAAGAGGCCGAACGCTTTGAGAAGGGCTACCTTGAATCCATCAAGCAGTGGGGCGTCATCGCGGAGGGTATCGAGAACCGCGACTTCAAGACGTGCATCCAGTACTACTACCTGATGAAGAAGGAGCTCAACCTCAAAGAAAAGCTTAAGAAGCAGCCCAAGCGTAGGAAGAAGGGCGGCAGAGCCAAGACGAGGTCAAGCGCGTTGGTTTCGGAACTCGGTAACGCCGAGAACGAGAACGAAGAGAACCCAGAGACTGGCGAGAACGGCGAGAGGCGCCGGCCCCGTCGTGCGGCCGCGCCGACATGGGGATATGAACAGCCCCCCACTGATTCGGACAATGCCACGCCGGCTGGGACACCCGGCCGCCGCTCCGCTAAGGGTGGAGAGGCTGGACCGGAGAAGCCAAAGGCAACTCGAACTCGACGCGTCAAGGACAAGGAACCCAAAGCACCCAAGGGTCAGACCCTCGTGCCTGGCGCCGCCACGGGATCAGGCAAGGGCAGGTCGAGATCCAACTCCAGGGTTCCGATACCAGACCCCCTGCAAGCGCTGCCGCCCACAATCGGGGAGAACCGACTGGCTGCTCAGCCAGAAGGACAGTCGGCCATCCAGCCTCCCTTCCCCTCGCTACAGCCTCAACAACTTCCTGTTGTACCCGAGCGACCGATGGGCCTGCAGGGATCCACCATCAACGAGGTCATGGCACCTCCCTCACTCCGTCCAGAACCGCCGCCACCTCCCCAGCCTACTATGACAACGTTCGACCTGGGACAACCGCAGCCGCCACCAACCAGTACACCGGCACTGCCGCAATCGCAGCCCCAGGCGGAGCGGCGCTCACACGTCCAGCCATCCAGCTACTGGAGCGTGTCGGAAACTGACGTCTTTCCCGGGCTCCTGCGCGCATTTGGTTCTGACTGGCAAGCAATGGCGGCTCACATGGGCTCCAAGACAGCCGTCATGGTCAAGAACTACTATGTCAGACAGCGGGACTCGCACAAGCCCGAATGGGAGAGTCTTCTCGCTGAAGCAGACGCGAAGAAAAGCCGCGGCGAGAAGCGACCCGATCCGCCAGCGCCGCCCACGCAGACCGGCCGCAAGAAGTACGACGCGACAACCACCACACAGAACCGACCTTTGGCTTCGGCCTCGAGGGAGCTGGCTGGCGACGTCACTCCAGGCAAGATGGAGACGACACCCGTCCCTACACCAAACCAGCCTTACGGCCGCTTCCCTGCCGTTCCCATCGCACAGGCGCCACCTACCCAGCAGCAGCCACAGCCACCGCAACAACCACAGCAGCCGCAACCACATCAACCGCTAGCTCAAGTGCCGCAACAGCCGCAGCCGCTCCCTATCTCGCAGCATGCGATGGCACAGCCCATGGTGACACAGGCCATGTCTCCCAACGCTCGGCCGCTAAGGGCGCCTTTGCAGCAGGGCTTTGGTTACCTCGATCAGCGCGAGCGCGAACCGCTGCCGCCTTCGCAGCAGGCTGTCCGTATCTCACAGAAGCCGGCTGCCCCTGAACATGCCCCGCCGAGAACTCTGGCCGCCGCGCAGCCCTTACAGGCCGGGCCGCCAGGACATCAGGAGCACATGGAGAGACAGAAGATGGAAATGCAGCAGCCCAAGGACATGCACAACCCCATGGAGCGCACCCGTCTTCCCCAGGAGGCCCCGGGCCAGCCGCCGCAGCATCATCCTTACGAGCCTTTCTCGTTGCATCAACGACCGATCCACAGGGGTGACCCCCTGGCGCCTCCCGCACGACAGCCTCAGGAGTCACTGCGCCAGGAATCGCTCCGCCAGGACTCCTTGCGTCAGGATTCTCTTCGCCAAGATTCTCTACGCCAGGAGTCGCTGCGTCATGAGTCGCTTCGCCAGGACTCACTTCGCCAGGAGTCGATCCGTGGCCCTCTGTCGGCACCCCAGCCTTTCAGCCAGCAGCCCATGCAGCAACAGCCTCCTCGCGGCTTGCTCGGGGACCCTTCTCAGCCCCAGACGGGCACTCCGCCCGCTCAGCGGCCCATGAGCACCGCGCAACGCCAGATGGTCGGTCAGCATCCAGGAGATCCCTACCCGCCTCAACAGCAGAGCCCGCCTGTGCCTTCGCCCGTTTCACAATTATCACGACCACCTGCGCAGGAGCGTAAGACGTCCAACCTCATGTCGTTGCTCAATGATGATCCTCCGGCGCAACCAAAGCGTGCCATGGAGCCTGTCAAGGCCCCGCCGCCGACGTCAACCCCAACTCCTGTTCCCATGTCTCGCCCTCCGCCTGGGCCGAAGCCTCCGGTGGGACTCGAGCTCCGACCCGAGGGCAGCCGGGCTTACATGCCGTACGGAGAGAGCGGGCCCCCTCCCGCGTCCGGGATGCCATCGCTGAAGCCAAGCTATACTGCGTCGCCTCAGGCGCAACACATCAACCCCCCAAGGTCCAACATGGCATCACCTCACGAGACGGGCGCGATGGAGCGGGATTACTACAGGTTTGCTCATCACCAGACACCTCAGCCTGCCCCGCCATCGTCAGGCTCTCCTCCTGCTCATCACTACCCGGCCCCCTCTCACGTCTCGCGGGACTCCTACTCGGGACCACCACAGGGAGGCTATCCCCCGTACGGCGGACCGACATCTCATGCAGGATCGCCTCCTCCGGCGTACGCTGTGCACCAACAAGGATCAAGAGCACGGGAGGCTCCTCCACCAAACCGGGAGACGGCATGGCCCCAAGGACCCCAGGGACATGTCCATGGACAGCCACAGCAGCAGCCAGGCTGGCCCAAGCAGAACCAGCCTCCGCCGCAGCAACAGAGCTGGAACTCGCCGCATGGGCAGCCTGGAAAGCCTCAAACTCCCGCGCCGATGAACCAGCAGCCTGCCTGGGCCGCCCCTCCTCAGCAGCAGCAACAGCCGCCGCAGCAGCAGCCACCTCCGCAGTCGCACCATCTCTCTCTGCGCGAGGAGAGAGGCCCGACTTCGATGTATGGACAGCCTGCGCCGCAACAACATCAGCTGCAGCACCACCAGCATTCGCATCAGCACGCCCACCAGCACTCCATCTCTGGCCGCTACCCTCCGCAATCCTCGCGACAGCCGGAGCCCCTCCCACCTCAGGCCCAGCAGGCATTCCCTCCGCGATATGCGTCCACGCCCGGGCCTCGGGACCCCAGAGAACAGATTCAGCCACCGCGTAGCTACACCCCTGGCGCTCACTTTGACAACCGTGGCCCGCCCCCTGGACCTTATCCACCGGATCCGCGCGAGATGCAGCTTCGTGATATGCAGCATCGCGATCACCGAGAAATGCTGCAGAAGCAACAGCAGGAGCAGGAGCAACAACAGCGACAGCAGCAGCAGCAGCAACACGCCATGATGAACCGACAATTGCGACCAGGCGATGCCTACGATAGGCCTCCTGACCGGTTCAGTCGCTAGGAACGAAGGAGCTGATGATCAAAAAGTTGCTTTTCTTTGGTGTGATGCTTTCCCGCCGGCTGGGAGTCCGGACTGGTGTAGAACAGGGACGAAAGTTGGCCGTGGTTTTCCACCACGGTGTCATGACATTTTTTGCCTTTTGTGTTTATTCTCTCTCTTGTTTTTGCTTTTTCTATTGTACTTGTACAGATTTGAGTTGGCGCAAAACGCGCTGGAGACGCGGGCATCGTGAGAAAACGGTTGCATTACATGTTGACTTGTCTCATATCGTCCCTGCCTGATCGTGCGTACAGAGTGAATTGTGACATGGCAAGCAGACATTGTCTCAATGTATAGAAGGCAGTCCATATGTACTAAAAAGTGCGGTAAACATGGGCCGGCGCTATGTAACAGGGGAGAAAGACCTGCGAGACTTTGATATGCGAAGAGGTGGGTTTTTGGAAAAGAAGCTCGTATGCCAGTGCCCGTCCGTCCGTCCTCTTCGATTCTCTTCTCCGTCCTATATGAGACGGAGGAAGACATGAAGCTATCTCTCTCGACACGTCCAAAAAAAGGAAAAACTCCCCGAATGCCCCCAGTCCCTCCCATCCGCAACCCCCGCTGTGTCCCCCCGCCCACCGACGCCCATTTCGTCTTTCGTGCCCAGCGTAACAACTCGACTTCCTCGTACAAAGCATCACCTCGTGTCGAGACGAGGGGCAATTAAGGCGCAGTATTCGTCTCCTTCTCCTTACCGTCGGCGGCGGCAGGGACGGGCGAGGCAGCACCGCCATCGGCATCGGGAGTAGCCTCGCCAGCGTCCGTGTCCTCTTCGCCCTCTTCCTCCTCCTCGTCTTCGTATTCTTCCTCATCGAACTCCTCGCCGTCCATGGGGACCATGCCGTTCTGGCGCTCCCAGACTTCGCGACGGATGCGGTCGTCCTTTGCCTTGCGGGCTCGCTCGACCTCTTCGAAGCCACCTGACTTTTTGAGCTTGCCCTCTTCGACAAAGTTGCGCAGCTCCTTTTGGAGTTTGTTGTCGTTGCGGCCGGCGAGCTCGCGCTGCCGCAGCTTCTCGGCGCGTTCGATGGCCTCAAGGCGGTCCTCGTGGTTGGGCTGGAGTGCGCGAACCTCGCCGAGGACGCCCTCCTTGGCGACACCTTGATCGAGGGCATTGCCGAGGCTGTTGAGGCCCTTTGAAAAGTTGCGCGCCGTGCCGGCCGAGGAGCCGGTGCCGTTATCCTTCATCTGCTCCTTCGTGGCTTGCTCGACGAGAGCGAACGTCTCGGATGCCTTTTCGAGGTCATCTTGCAGGTCGACCATGAGGTCCTCCATAAGGCGCAGCTCGTCGCGACCCTTACACACATCCTCAAGCTCCTTCTCCCAGATCTTGGTCCAGATGGGCTTCTCCTCTGACATGAAGTCCTGCACCTTTTTGAGCTCCTTGGCGAGCACCGTGATGTCCTTGGCGACACCCTCAAGCTGCCTGGGCAGAGGGCGGACGCCGCGGTGCACCACATCCTTGCGGAGATCTTCAATCAAGTCCTGCAGGTCGTCGACCTTCATAACGAGCCTGTCCGAGTCCGTGTTCAGTTGCTCGCGACCCTTGGTGACGTACGAGTTGCCGCCTTCGCCATCGACCTTTGGCGTCACGGCCTTGACCATGCTTGCCTTTGTGCGGATATCGGACATGGAACCCTGCAGATCCGATTCGAACTTTGAGTATGTCTGGCGGATAACGGCGAGATCGCGGCGGAGATTCTGAATCTCGGTGAGGTGTCCGCTGTTGAGCTTGCGGCCAACGCCCGCAATGGCAGATCTCGAACCTCCTGCCGTCTGCTCAACAACAGGCGGTGCGGTAGCGAGCCTCGTGATTTCGGCGGCAGCTTCTTGCTGGCGATCCGAAACGCGCTGAAGGGCTAGGGCCTGGTCGTCGACGTTCTGCTTCACATCTTGGACGAGCTGCTTCAACGAACCAATGCCCTCGTCGATGTGGCGCTTGACCTCATCCAGGGCTTCGACGTTCAGCACCAGAACGGTGCGGTCCTTGATGTCTGACAGGTCTTCTAGCTCATGCCTAATGCCAGAGACGGGGTCCTGGATGTAAATCTCGGGGAGATCCGAGCCGTTGGAGTGGGTGTTCCACGAAAACTTTTCGATGAAGGCGAGCTGCAGCTTGCCGAGCGAGAGCTCGCTGTAGCCCTCGGGGAGGACAAACTTTTTGACCCTTGATTTGTATTGCAGGAAGAGCGTAAGCTCCTTGGTCAGTGGCGGCGACGCTTCCGTCAGTACGCTTGGCCCGCGCTTCTTCTCGGGCGTTTTGATTTCGGGCGGCTGCGATCCGGCGGCTTTTTGAGGTTCGTCGTCGAATATGGGCTTCTTCTCTTTGTCGGGGGAAAAAACGGGCGCCCCGGACAGTGCATCTGGCGGAGGGCCGTTGAGGGTGGCAGATGGTCTCAGGTATTCGTCGGGTGTTCGCGCGATGGGACTTTCGTTGGCGGCTGGGAGCTCGGCAGCTGGTGCCTCTTCGGCAATCCTGCTCGGGGCCCGTACAGGAGAAGGGTCGACACCGGCGACGCGCGACTGGTTGGAGGTGCTGCGACTGTGCCGTATGGACTCGCGCACCTGTACAGCCCGGAGTGATTCGCGCACCTCGCCCCGTCCTCTGTTCGGTATCGGCGTGTTTTGGGATGGGAGCATGGGCATGCCGTTCATGGGGCCGCCGAGGTGCTTCGAGATCTGGTATTGCGAGTAGCGGCGGGAGGCTCGCCTCTCGAGGTCGCCGCCTTTTTGCAGGGCAGCCAGTGCGCTGCTTTCCTTTGGAGGCGGTGGCGGCGGAGGAAAGTCATCAAGGTTGAGGTCGTTGGGTGGTGCGGCCGGCATGGTGGCGCCGCCGCCAGCTCCAGATCCATTTTCGGGGTAAGGGGGCAGAACGGGGATGTTCTGCATGGTGTTGCTCGAGAGTGAGGACTGGTCGGAGACGAGCGAGCCTCGAGACTGGTCCCGCGGGGGGAAACGGTTGCGGCTGGGTGATGCGCCGAGGTCGGGGAGCTGGTCTCTGGGGTTCAGATCCGGTCGATAGCCGTTCTGAATGCCCTCTTCTAGCAGGTTGGTCAGGCCAGTGTTCCCGCTGGCCACTGTGCTTGTGCTGGTGGCGCGCTCGGGCACGGGGGTCGTGGTGCCGCTCTCGCGATCTCTCGACTGTTTTTGGCGCAGCTTCTGTTGCTTCCTCTTGAGCCCGTGGAGTAAATTGATGATGATGTCCCGTATCCTAGGCAGGTACTTCTCAAGGCTCTCGGTGCTCGCTTCCTGGCTGAGGGTAGCCTCGAGTATGTTGCGCAGCAGCTCGGGCACATTGCCGAGGTCGGAGGTGTCGACGTTGATGGCAGAAAAGGCGCGGCAGGCCATATTGAACTCGTAGCCTAGACGGACGTATACATCGGAAACTTGGCCGTCGGTGGCTTGACCACGGGACCATTGCGTGAGAGTCTCCAGAAGCTGTTTTGTTGCGACAAGCAGGTGTGTGACGCTCTTTTCGATCTGGGATAAGGGGATGTTGGCCGAGCCTGTCGAATCCTGTGGTTTCAGTCATGTTAGTTTTGAATTCCACCGGCAGACGAGTCTGAGAGGTGGCAGCACTTGCCTTGCCGCGCCTGGAGTTGGCCGACTGGACAGACCGTGTGGATGTTGTCGAAGTCCGAGTCTGCATGCCGACAGCCGGGGAAATCGATCGGAGAGGAACGTTGGGCGGGGGGCCAGGCTCAGCGTTGGGCGAGCGGCGCTGCATGCGCGAAGGGCCTGGAGCCTGCATGACAGTGGTGGTGTGCGTGTCGGCTTGATATTAAGTAGGTACGTATGTTGCGAACGCAGTCGGAAGTTGCGCGAGGACGTGAGGCTGCGGGTGTGAAGTGAAGCTGGAGGCGGCTCCTATAATGTTCGGGTCCTTGTTGTTGCCGACAATCTTCGGTCTCGTGTTGGTTTCTTCAAGTCGCGACTTCTCCACCTATCAGTCCGGCAGAAGTTGTGCGCGCAGTTCGGATTAACCAAAAGGGTGCGGCTCTAGAAGCATGGGTTCGCTTCGAAAATCAGTCGGATGAAAGTCGTGTTGTCGTCGGAGAGAGGCGTCGTCGTTGTTGATCATGTGTCCATGGCAAGATTCAAGTCGGGGGGCTGCGAGCGAGCGAGGAGATGTTGACGCGGCGAGCGGCGGTGGCGGCGGACGAAGACGGACCGGCGGCGGGAAGCTAAGGACTGTATATGTATGGCGGTTCGAAATACGAGGCGGAGTCGGCTGGCTGGACCGTAGTTGCGAGCGGTGAAAGGACGGGAATCGAAGACGCCAGAAAGGTGCGCCGAGAGCAGATGAAGCCGATAATGGATGGGCGCGACAGAGAAAAGAAGGAGGAGGTGGGAAGGGGGGCAACCGACGGACGTGGGACGTGGAGGTCGTTACTACGGACGGACGATGGATGATGGATGGATGAGATGTGATGGATTCCATTGGAAAGAATCCCTGTGCTGCCCTGGGCTACCCACTGCACGA
Organism: Plectosphaerella plurivora; assembly: GCA_020726575.1. Taxonomy (NCBI): domain Eukaryota; kingdom Fungi; phylum Ascomycota; class Sordariomycetes; order Glomerellales; family Plectosphaerellaceae; genus Plectosphaerella; species Plectosphaerella plurivora. The sequence continues at coordinate 33,965 of JAGSXJ010000052.1, read as the reverse complement.
CCACGGCCTACAGGTGGGTGAACGAACTGGATGCACGTCAATAGGGGAGGTGCTCCAGCGGACTCCAGCGACCTGCAGCGGGTGGCCCATGTCGGGTAGGAGGGCCGATCAAATCGGTACATGCCACAGCTCCAAACTTAATATGACATTGGATGTACCTGACCGCTTCAAGTTCGAGAGCCCAAGTGGATTCCCAAGACGTCACCTTTGCTGGGCGGGCTAGTGGGTTCGTGCGCACCTCTCCATTGCGTGGGGTGCACTGAGAGAGTCGTCTGACCGGACACTGAACATGGCGCATGCACCTTCAGGCCCCTGCATCACTGACTGGAGCGCTGCAATGCTGCCCTGCAGTCCTGGAAACAACGGGCCGCCAGGCGGTCCTGTCACACACGGACATCGTCGATTGGCTCCAGCCCCCAACATGCCCGCCTCATCGTGGCTTGACAGCACCTAAAGTGCCCCCTTGCCCCCTCCCGTCCCCCCAAAAGGTCGGCACCCCATGATGGAAACATCACCAACCTTGGCTAGTTGAAACAGAGACGGCCGTTTCATCAAAGCCTCCCCATCCCTTCACCTGTCCCTGCAATGGCGGGCTGCCATGCAGATCACCGAGGGGTCCGGGTGCTCCAAGCGAATCTATATGCCGGGCACTTTGCAGATGGCAGTAGGTAAGCAATAACAGGTTTACTTGTCACGATGCATGTCGAAGAAGCTGACTTGTGTACTCAGTGCCCTCACTTCCGCTTGAAGAGCCCGTACGCAAGCATGTACGAGTGAACGCCCAAAGCTGCCAGAGGATGCAGGAACCATGGCGTCGCGAACTTGACGTGTCGCGTCATGACCCGCGCCATGATGCTCTGAGGCACTCCCGGCGTACGAAGATAGTCGTTGGTCAACTCGTCCGTCAGTCGACACACCTTTTCCATCCGCGGGAACATGCCCTTCTCGAACGCCTCCACCTTTTCCTCCAGCACACCCTCGGAGAACCCCGCGTCCCTCGCCGAGATGATGGCCCTCGACAGCTCCAACGCGTCCATCAGCGCCACGTTGACGCCCTCACCCGCAAAGGGCGTCATGCAATGCGCCGCGTCGCCGATGATGGTGACCCCGCGCTTGTGCTCCCACCGCCATCCCACCGGCAGCATGAAGAGCGACCTCGGCTTGGGTGTACCCGCCGCCTTGTCAAACACCTGCTGGAAGATGTCGTCCCAGTCGTGGTACTCCTTGTGCAGCGCTTCACGAACCGCAACCAGGTCGCCCGAGTCGTACCCGCACTTTTCCTTGGCCATCCAGTCCTTGTCGTCTCGCAGCTCGGAGGTGTATATGCAGAGACTGCCATCGCCCATCTGCTGAATCGATAGTCTCTTGCCCTCGGCGTGGGCAAAGACGCTTCCGCGATTGACGAGCTTGTACACGTCGGGCGCCGTCTTCTCTCCGTCGGGGATGTTGAGCTCGTACAAGCCGATGCCCGTGAATTTGGGTTCCACGCTCGTCACAGCCTTGCGGACCTTGCTCCACGTGCCGTCCGCCCCGACGACGAGATCAAAGCCCGACACAGTCGTGTGCTCGAACACGAGCGTGTTGTCGGCCTCGACCGACTTGAGCTTGTGGCCCCATTTGACCGTCCCCTCGGGCAGAGACTCGGCCAGAATCTCACGCAGTCGGCTGCGGTCAATCTCTGGCCGCTCTTGCACATCGTTCCGGTGGCTGTCGACGCCCATGACCATGACCTGCTCGTTGTGTCGGTCCACCCAAGCGATGTACTGTCCGTCGTACCGGGCGTGCTTCTTGAATTCGTCCCACAATTTGGCCTCCTTCATCGCCAGCAGGCCAGTGTCTGTGTGGAGGTCGAGGGTGCCGCCCTGAGACCGGAACGTCGGAGACGCTTCACTCTCGAAAATGGTGACATCAATCTCGGCCAGATGGAGCAGCCTGGCGAGCATGCAGCCTGGGATCTCGTGTCAGCGGACCTGCTTCAAACTTGCCTCAAATTTTGTCTACAACTTCCCGAGAGACACGGGAGCTGTAGTACCAGGGAAGACAACGCCATGGCTTACTTACCTGCCGGCCCGGCTCCAATAACGGCAATCTTTGGCGTGGACATGATTTTGAAGGTGGATTTGTGTGCTACAATGATCTTGAAGTCTTCCAAGTGCAAACGAGATGCAGCTTATGGGCGAGCTCAATCTCTAAATAGTCCCCCATGCTGGACGAGACACGTCAGTCTTGGACAAAGGCCCCCGCGGACTGCGAGATGGTGCACAGCATCCTCAGCTTGCAAGGATTGAGTTGGGCCGGCTCAGGAATGTCGCCGGTAGACGTCGCTCTCATTGGAGGATCGGTCCCGGGAGACATGTTGCGCACATGGTTGCGGCGCACTCTTCTTCCTCTTCCAGCGCCGACACCTTTCTCAGACCAGGGCCGCACTCGCACTCGCATTCCCCACACTCGCCGTTGGCCATCTAGACGGAGCAGCCGGGGGGCGACGCTATTTATACCTACACGACGCCTTTGGTCATACATTGCTTGCGTTGGACACTTCGGCTTCATTGCTGGAATCTCGAAGGCTTCCACCACTACAAAACATTATTTCATGTCTGCAGTCTCCCGCAGAATCGAATGCAGGGACCGTTGCGGGGTCGAGCCTCCTGTCAGACGAAGAATTGGTAGCAAGCGCTCCCAACCTCGCTGCTTTTGGAACACCTCAGCCCACAACACCATATCATCAGACGGCACGCTTGTGGCTGAACCGCCCGAACTTGCTTACTGACAGTTGTAACTGGCCAACTTGCTAATAATGTCGAGCGCGGCTAGGAAAGTCCAGGTCCAAGAAACGTTACTTCGCAGTGGCCTTGACATGCGAGTCGTCGGCATGACATCAGTCAGGGGCTGTCATGCTGATTCAACACCGTGAGAGTCAACTATTGATATTTGTCTAGGGATATGATAGTCCCTCGGTTTTCAATGTATCCAGCCGAGGGTCGGTGCCCTCCCAACTTCTACTCTCACAAAACCCTAAACACGGGGTACTCCTCTCCCCTTTCCAGAGGTATGACGTTATACGTCACAAAGGAAGAGATATTTTCCGGCTCAAGCGCAACAAAAGCAAACGCTGCGTTCTGCTGGCGACTACTGACACGGAAAGCACCAGAGGGCAGCGTCACCTCGCGCGAGCCCGGCGTTGTCGTGACGGCTGCGTGGACTACACCCTCGTGTCTGCTGGCAGCCAGTGTCACCGTCTCGACCGTCAGTGTCTCCACGGTGCCGGTCCACGGTTCAGCGAGAACCTCGACTTCCACGCCCAAGACACGGAGGCGCTCTGCCACATCGGCGAAGCCGGGAGAAAAGATGTAGGCCTCGGGTCGGGGCCGGGTGAGGACAATTTCTGATGGCGTGTTGTTGTTGAACTTTACAGGAACGTCGATGATCGAGCCACTGGTCTTATCGATGAATTCGATGGCTGTGTCGGTAACTCTGGCGCGGTCCACAACGATGATATCGTTGCTAGCTTCGATGAAGCTCAGACGGGCTCCCTCGATGGTCCGGTATACCAGGTCCGCGTTGTCCGCTGCGATCTGGATGATAGCTTCCGCCGCTGTCAGACCTGCGGCCACGCGTCGGTGGAAATGCTGGTCGCCCAGGCGGATACCCCTCGTCTCGGTCAGGAAGGTCAAGGTCTGTCCGAGCCCCCAGGAATTATGGCCGGCCTGACTGATGGAGCTGGGCTCCGTCAAGCGGATATCATCCCCGCTACCGCCGGTGACAAAGTACGGCGCCGTACGGAATCCAGCGGCCTTGACCCTGTCGAAGATGGTCTCGATGAACAAACCCTCTCCCAGACCACGGATCTCAGCGTGGATGTTCGGGTTCTTCACCGCGGAGACGAGGACATCTTGAGCTCGGATGTAGTTCTGGTTCGCTCCCACGGGGTTCACGCCAGTGTACTCGTGCGCGTCAAGGGCGATGTGGGGGTTGAAGTCATTGATGAGCTTCTTGAGATCTCGCGTCTGCTTTCGCTGGAGCAGCGCGTGATCACGGTTGGGGTCGAAGCCGGTGGCGAGCTGGCGCTGGAAATAGGCCACGCTGTCCGGACTGTAGCGGGGAAGGACGAGGAGATCGAGCTTGCTGAGCACGGAGAGCGCCCAGGTCTCGTTGAAGGCGAGCTTTCCTAGGAGAGCGAGAATCGCCTGGTCGCCAGCAGGCTCGTCACCGTGGACTCCGCCTTGAAGGTACACCCTCAGCTTTTCCGTCGAGTTGCTTCGGCCCAAGTGGTTCGTGGACAGTTTGACGTATGGCAGCGACCTTCCCTCTTCAGAGCGCAGGGAGGGGTCGTCATGGTACGTGATCCAGGAGCGACGTTCTGCCAGGCCCTGGAGGAACCTTTCTGCGACGAGTGTCAGGATTGCTGCAGTGTGGCATTATTCCTGGGAGACACATACCGAGGGTGGCCTGGTCGGTAGGGCCGGCGGCGTTGTCCGCAAAGCCGGCTGGGACGGTCTCTGGGTTCAAGAAGGCTGGAGTCAGGAGCTCGACGTCGACGGAGGGGAAGGCAGCAGCAACCAAGGGGCCGTCTCGTAGGATGGGTCGCTGGTTGTCGGCATAGCGCTGAGCGCCGACGACGGGGACGGTGGCGAGAAGCATCAGATGGACACCCTGGATGAGTTGCATCGCGGACGGTCAGGCGGTGGGTGTCTCGGCTTGCTGATGGACTTCTTGGCCACAGTGGAGGTCTTTTAAGCACGTTATCAACCTGTATACGCCGATCGTACATGCGTGGCCTGACATCTGCCCAACGCCGCTTCCCCAGCTGCCAGCCTCGGATATCTCGTTTGTCATGGTAACATCGGAGCCACCCCATTCAGGGAGAGTATCCGTTTTGGTCCACAGGCCAAGCACATCACCGCCGAAATAGGGGTGACGTGCTCTGGAGGATGACAAGACCGGTCCGAGGTTTCCCACTCATCGTTACAGCAGTGGAGCGGAGTGCGGCAAAAGACAAGGCCGTTGAAGATTCTCCGGAACCCCGAGTGCGGAAGTCGGGAGTTGCAGAAGTCGAATCGGAGAATATCAGGTGTTGTTTGGCTTGCAAAACCGTTGATGGCGAAGGGACCGGCTCGGATGGCGCCATCGGTCCCCGGTAGTTCACCATGACCCCCAACCCACGCTATCGGGTCCCACAAACCCACGAACAACGACATGCGGTCAGGATCAGCTGGAATACTAACGGGAAACTTCGCAGGAACAAATTGACCATGTCGATCCTTGGCATGCATGGCGAGAATGCCGGGTCCCGAATGTCAGTGTCGGGCCCGCCCCGACGTCGGGCGGTGTGACTGATTCAGGAACATCATCCTTCCCTGCATGTCGGCAGGCATGTTTACGCTGAGGATGCAGATCGACACTATTGCTAACGGGAGTCGCTCTACGGAGATGTCGTGATAGACCCAAGCTCGGGGTCTCCTTCTGGACCCCAGCTGCGAATCTGAGGTGGGACGTTGGAGCGGTGCAGGCATCCAGACATGCCGGTATATGATGGGTAGGTTCCATTCAACTCGGCTTGCTGATGCTCACGATCAAGAGATCCGTATCGTTTTGCTTCTCTTGTTTCTCGTCCCAACATGAAGATCACCTCGGCATTCTCAGCCGTGGCCCTTGGCCTCCTGGCTTCAACCACCAGTGCACGCTCCTACGATGGCTGGAAGGTCTTGCGCATCGACACCAGCAGCGGCCAGGATACCATCCTGAAGCAGCTGTCATCTGTCTCCTACGACGTGTGGGAGTCTGGCCCTGAAAAGGACATTGACATTGCTGTCTCACCCAGCCAGCTGTCCATCCTCGAAGGTCTCGGCCTGGGCTTCCAAGTCCTCCACGAGGATCTCGGCGCCTCCATTGCCGCAGAGTCAGATTCCTCTGTCAGCAGCAAGTGGAAGCGTCAGGCAGATGATCTTTCCTGGTTCGATGCCTACCATTCCTACGATGAGCATCGGGCGTACTTTGACGCTCTTCACGCTGCGTTTCCCAATAACTCAGAGATTGTGTCGACCGGTACCTCGTACGAGGGACGCGACATTTGGGGTCTGCACTTTTGGGGTGCGAACGGTCCTGGACAGCCTGCTGTTCTTTGGCATGGTACTGTCCATGCTCGCGAATGGATTGCCTCCAAGGTGAGTCTCTTCAAGAACCTTCAGGGCCCTTCTTAGCCGACTGACATGTCCATTCTTAGGTTATCGAGTACCTGACCAGTCAGCTCATTCTCAACTATGGTACAGACGACGAGGTCACTGGATACGTGGACGACTTTGATTTCTGGATTTTCCCCTTTGTTAATCCCGACGGTGGGTTATCGTCTCTCGAGGTTTGAGTCGCACCCTTACTGACGATTGCAGGCTTCGTCTACACCCAGACGACTGACCGTCTCTGGCGCAAGAACCGCCAACCAGGCCCAGTGAACGCAACCTGCGACGGCCGCGACATCAACCGCAACTGGCCCTACCAGTGGGATTCTAACCCACTCGGCGCCTCGACGGATCCTTGCCATTACGCCTACAAGGGCGAGGCCCCTGGCGACGCTCCTGAGATGGCCGGCCTTCACACCTTTGTCGACAACCTCCGCGACACTAGCGGTATCAAGCTCTTCATCGACTGGCACAGCTACAGCCAGTACATCCTGGCCCCCCTCGGCTACAACTGCACCACCTACATCCCCACGCTGGGCGAGCATCTCCAGATTGCCCACCGCGCTGCCCGCGCCATTCGGGACGTCAACGGTGTTCAGTTTACCTACGGTCCCAGCTGCCCGCTCCTGTACGCCTCTACAGGATACAGCGTTGACTACGCCAACGAGGTCGGCAAGGCGGACTATGCTTACCTGATTGAGCTCCGGGACACTGGCAACTTTGGTTTCGTGCTGCCTCCCGACCAGATTCTGCCCAGTGTCAAGGAGCAGTGGGAGGGCATCAAGGTCATTCTGGGTTACTTGAACCAGGTCATCTTCTAGACAGGAGGGATCTTGTGTACATATCATCAGCTTCACATGAACAGAAAGCAGCCTGTTATGCTTCGAGAATAATAGCCATAAGGATGCAGTTGATGCGGACATCTTGACAATCTCTATTTTGGGGAAGGTCGTGTTCACAACTGTATATTTTCAGGAAGTCTCTCCTTCAAGACCAGGGGCGATAAGTGTCTCTGCCATGGCCCAGCCGAATCAGTTCCACATGAAGCTCTTCTCAAGCACCCACGGCAAGCATGTATCCAGATAGTGGCGATCGGGCAACTATGCATGCCTCTGTGCTTACGCCGGCTTGGCTCGATAAGGCCCCATGACCCCCACGGACAACCTCGCAACATCCCCTCCCCGCCACCGTGCGATAAGACCCGTACGAGAACCGAGACCGACTTGATCCTGGAGAACGGCATTTGCATCCAAACAAGGCAAAAACCTACGGGCGTGCGGGACTTTTATCGGGTGTGGCGTGGTGGGAAGGGCGCTCTCGGCCGACCCCCTGGATGACGTGCTCACTAATGACACAGAATGGAGACTCTGATCCCGGCCGACACCGACACCGGGGACGAGAGAGTCGGGAGTCGGAGATGCAAGTCGTGAAAGAATTACTGATTATAACCAAGCTCCAAAATCCTTTTCACAAGTGGGTAGGCCGATAAGTCGCGTTTGACTGGGATACGTTGACGCCATCCCGGATTGCTGTCCGAGGCCCGACCACTCGGGCCCCTACCTGCAATGTCTGATATATCTGTAGCTATTGCAGTGTTCCCGGTGACACGGGACACATGCTTCTGTCAGTCTCATTCTGCTGGTTTTTAGTTCTACCTGCTTGACCCCATTGTCTGTTGTCAATACAACGGAATCATGGCGGACAAGTCAGCCATCGCCAGTGGCATCTCCACTGCTCGGGATGATGCTTCCCAGTCAGCCCCCTTGGACCGTACGCAGTCAAAGAAGGGCGCTCCTGAGCATGTTGTGAGGGAAGATGAGATTGATCGACCTGATCTCCAGATTGATACTCTGGACAACGAGCCCCTGAAGAAGTCTGACGAGGAGAACCTCGTTGCTGGGAACGTGGTGATTCGAGATGGTATGCCTAATCCAAGTCCTCTGAAACCACAGACGGCCTGGTTATGTACAGGTTTATCCATTTCTGTGCTGACTCTCCCTGCTAGGTCACGACGTAGCTCGTTACGTTGTCAGTACCCAGGACGACAAAGACCAGGTCTTAACTTTCCGATCCTTCATCATCGGATCAGGTATGAGAAATGTCCCACGGGATACATCAATTAGACTAACTTGGCTCTTCAGGTTTGACTGCGCTTGCCGCCTGCATCAATCAAATGTATGTATCTCTTCCAGGCCCAACCCCTGACAACACTAACGATTGTCGCAGCTACTACTACAAGCCCGTCGATGTGTCCTTCGCCTCCGTCTTCCTATGCCTGATGGCCTATGTCATTGGTGTCACATGGTCGGTCGTGCTACCGCGTAGACATCACGTCGAGCAATACCTCCCCTCTCAGGCTAAGTGGCTCGGCCCTGTGGTGCACTTCATCAACCCCGGCCACTTTGGTCTGAAGGAGCACGCCATTTCGTCCATCTTGTCGACCTCTAGCGGCAATGGAGCGGCCATTGTCCAGGTCTTTGGTGCCGAGCGACTGTGAGGCTTCTTGATCGCGAACTACTGGTGGGCTGGCACTGACATGATGCTCCAGATTCTATGACCGCGAGACGGATGCAGCCACGGCAATTCTGACTGTCTTCTCGGCCTCCATCTTTGGGTACGGACTTGTTGGACTTCTTCGTTCAGTCATTGTTCATCGTACGTGCCTCCTTTCCCCACGCCGCCTGCCAGGCTCTGACCTCCACAGCGAGCGAAATGGTCTGGTGGCAATGTCTCCCCATGGTCTCCATCTACCAAACATTTCATCGCGAGCCCGAGGGAAACAACCGGGGCCGTCTCAAGATGTTCGGCGTCACCTCGATCGCCATGTTTATCTGGGAGCCATTCGCGTCCTACATCTTCCCCTGGCTGAACGGCATCTCCATCCCCTGCCTCGCCTCCATGAGGGCCGCCCCGCCCACGCGCAAGATTCTCATGACCATCTTTGGCGGCATCTCGTCCAACGAAGGCCAGGGCCTCTTCAACTTCTCTCTCGACTGGCAGTACATTACTTCCCGCTACATGTCTCTCCCGCTTCTGCAGCAAGCAAACTCATGGGTGGGCATCGTGCTCTCTTACATCATGTGTTTCGGTCTGTTTTATGGCGGTGCCTTTTCCGCTAGGAACCTGCCGTTCATGTCTACCGCCATGTTTGACGGAAAGACGGGCAAGGTGTACAACCAGACTGCCGTCTTTGGTCAGGAGGCCATCTTGAATCCCGAGGCGCTTGAGATCTACGGCCTCCCGAGGCTGACGGCTTCGAACGTCTGGGCCAACATGGCGGCCATGGCTGCTATCGGAGCGCTGATCACCCACATTGGTTTCTTCTATGGTTCTTTGTAAGACACGACACAGAGTGTTGGAGGACGCTTCCATGCTGACCCCAACGTAGCATCAAGACATCTCTGAAGCAGGCGTGGAAGAAGACCGAGACCGATCCTCACTACAAGGTCATGCAGGAGAACTACGATGATGTACCGCTGTGGTGGTACGTGGGTATCCTGCTGGTTGGCTTCTTCCTCGGCCTTGGAGCGGTCATCCACGGCAAGACTACCCTCGACCCCTGGGCATATGTCTGTGCAATTGTAAGTCACCTATGGTCACTGGCCCAAAGTCAAGCTGGTCTAACACCCTGTAGCTTCTTGGATGCATTGTTGCGCCATTCTCACTCTGTCTTTACGGCTTGTTGGGTACGAGTGTCGCGACCAACAACTTGTCCAAGATGCTCTGCGGCGTCCTGCAGCCGGGCAAGCCCGTGGCCAACCTCTACTTCAGCATGTTCAGTCATGAGGTGACAGGTCAGTCACCATGGAGTCCCGGATTTCCTGTCAAATTAGGGACTTACTGACTTTGCATAGTGCTCTCTGTCTTCCTGTCCACAGACATGAAGCTGGCACAGTACCTGAAGATTCCCTGGCGCACCATGTTCCTGATCCAGACCTACGGCAGCTTGTTTGGAACGGCTCTGAACTACGTGAGTTGGTTGAGACACCTTAACTTCTCTTCGTCTGGCTGACAAGCCCAGGTCATCATGAACACTATCACCAAGAATCAGCGCGAAATTCTGCTTGATCCCCTGGGCAACCAAGTGGTAAGTGAATCCTTCACCCCTATCGAGAGCAGGCGTTGACAGCATATCCAGTGGAGCGGTCGCAAGATCCAGTCGCTCAACACCACGGCGGTCACTTGGAGTATGGCCAAGTACGTGTATGGCTTCAAGAATGGAGGCTACGGAATGTGAGTGCCTTTCTCCCCGCATGATCCTGCAACCGCTGACCTAATTCACCCAGCGTCCCCCTCTCCATGCTCATCGGCGCCTGCATCCCCGTCATCCTCTGGCTCATCCACAAAAAGTACAAGACGATCTACGGCTGGGAGGTTCGCAAGCTTGTCCTGCCCGTCGTCCTCCACAATGCTTCCGACACCACCTCGGGCACCACCTCGGTCCTGTGGTCCCAGATCGCCACCGGCATCTGGTCGCAGTGGTACATGCGTCTCAGGCACCCTGCCTGGTTCGGCAAGTACAACTACATTGCCGGCGGCGGCCTCGACGCTGGAGCAAAGATCATGATGTTCATACTGACCTTCGTACGTTGCGATTCCGGCCCTTCTGCTCCCAAAAGATCGAAGGGAACGTTTACTAACTCGTATATCGGTAGGCTGTTGCTGGTGGCTCCGGCAGGACTGTCCCTTTCCCCACGGTAAGCGCATCTTGATACCTGAATGTCTGCTATTTGAATCCATGTGCTGATGAAGATCTCTTAGTGGTGGGGAAACCCCAAGTCAGGTCCATCTCAGTATGCGGATTACTGTGGCACGGGTCAGTAGGCCGATGGCAACCCTCGCAGGATATGGCTGGACAAAGTCGCCCGCGCGATGCCTCTGGCTTCCGCCTCGAAATTACCTTCTGCTCCTAAGTTGATGGTAGTCCCAAGGGGTTTGGGTTAAGGTATCTGGCGGTCAAATCAGCAGAATAGTTGGCTCCGAATCCAGGGCTACTGTACTGGCTTTGAAAGGCTGCAGCACTCGCTGGCCTAGTAATATAGCTCCACTGGAGTAACTTGACAATTGGAACGTGTGAAAAATGATACTGTTCCGAATCAGGATCAGAGTCCTCGTGTGTGCGTTGTTTCCTGGGGCTTGTCCAAAATCTAGCGCGGGTGCATGTAGGTATCGTGAGAGGGAGCACCGGTGGCATTTCTGGTAAGCGGCGCCCATAGATTCGGGCTAGACGTCCAATATAAAATACAACAGCTCCGAAGACCAAATGAGAGAAAGCATGCTGCTGGGTGCGGAACAGATGCTGGGCAATGATTGAAATCTTGCGGTCGAGAAAACGGAACGCCACCACAGACGGGGTCACGGTGGTTTGACTCAGCGAGTGGCTTGACACATTCAGTTGGCATGTTGCCCGCCCGGACGGAGGAAGAAAGCGGCGGAAACGCTAGACCCAAACTGTCCACCGGCATTGATGGATGCCTCAGGCTTCTCCCTCTCATCCAAGAGCTTCCGACAGAAATCCCAAGCCATTGAACTGCCTAGTATCACCACCCCATTTCCAACAAGTCATTCACAACAGCCGCCAAAATGGTCTTCGCGTGGAAAGCCGCTGGCATCAGGTAAGATTGCCCACGGACTCGATCGATTTCTCCCACCGGCCACGACGCGCACGCCCTCGCCGAGACGCAATTGAACCGGACGCTGATCAGAGCCCCTCGACAACAACAGCTACAACCGCTACCTGGCCGTCGCCGCCCGCGCCGTCCGCCGCAGCCTGAAGGAGGACAAGAGGATCGTCGCCGAGCGCCGTGGCGAGCTGGAGCTGAGGTTCTCCAAGTGGGAGGTAAGCCTCCCTGCAATCCCGACCGTCGCGAAGAACAGAGAGCTCATGCAAATTACCTCAACGAACAGGGCGGCAAGCAGGGCGAGGTCAAGACTATCACTTCCGCCACCCCCGCCGGATCGTCCTAGATACTTCCTACCAACGACAACAAACATTCGAATGGACAGGGGCGAGATGTTGAGATGAACAAGTTCGCGTAGCGGGCGTGGGGGAAAGGAGCAACGCCGAGAGAGCCGTATCCCCGAATTCTGTCCGCCGCTTCCCGGTCGCCGGGCCCCGATTGTATCATAGACGAAGTCGCATTTTCTTCAAATCGACGCCGATGCGCACACATGGCCATTGACCTGGTTGGGCCTGCTTGAGGTCGTGTCGTGAGGTGGTTCCAATTGAGTGATGTCTCCGGTCGTCCAGATTTGCGGCCGGGCGAAATCGGCTCAGCCCGGCCACCACCCGAACCCACTGAACATCAATGTACCGCCGCCTCCAACTTTGCAACGAGTGACATGCCCAGCGCTTTGGTTCTGTGTAAACAATCGTCATGAAATAATAGCAAATGCAATTCCTCTTTCAGCAGTGACTGAACCCTCCTCTGTTGAGTGCCCAATTGGAGGTGAAGACAGCGGCGGGGCGTTGGTACTTGAGGCAAGTCGGGTACCTGCTGCTGCTTTCCATGCCAGCGCCTGGAGCCAGCCATGACTTCAAGTTCCATCTCGCGGCATCCTCTTATCCGACCACCTCAGTGCTCCCGACCACATTGCATGCTACATCTCATCGACCCTCTACTGTGATAGTAGAAGTTTGTACTTGCTGTCGCACACCTGGCAGCCCGCCTTCAAGTCAACGTTCAGACCCGCTGTTCAGTCACACTGGGGAAGCGAGCTCTGATTGTTCAGCATGGCAGGCAAAGGTGCCGAGGAGGCGTCAAATGGTCCGATACGCCCTACTCCACCGTTTGCTTTCCTCTCGAGACCAGATATTGACTTCGTGCAGCCATATCTGAACTATCACTCGGGATGAACCCAGGTGCTGCCCCTCAGCCCCCGCCGGCACCTCAAGAAGCGCAAAATGCATACTCAGGCATCGTCGCCTTTGACATCACCCAAAAGTTTGTCAGAGCGTCGAAAAGTAGGCGCCCTCAACCCACCCTGAGCGTCACACAGCTCACATATCGTCACAGCTCTATCGCCCGGCGAGCTCGTCAAGGATGGCTTCTTTACCCTGTTTGAGAGCGTTGGAGCTCTCGAAGTGAGTGCTTCTCTCGTTGAGAGACGTTTGCCCTGTATCTAACCACGCGCCGCCCAGATCATGGACAAGAAGATGGACAGCGGTTGCCTCGATCCCGGCGAGTCTCTTTACGACTCATACGATGTGGCAAGACCTCTGGATGCTGCAGAGGTGCTTGGCATCATCGACCAGCTCATTTGCCACGAGGTGAGTGGGCAGTGAAGTGAGTGGTGGGATGCTGTGCTGATGTCTCCATACCAGATGTCATGGCATGTTGGATACCCCCTATCCCAAACGATTCTTACGTCGGTCTACGTCGAGTCGATTCTTATGCCTGCTGCCGCGACTATCGAGGACGCCCACTTCATCAGAGACCGGGCCCGCTTCCCTCCCTCCCCGATGCATCAAATCCTGAACGCCTACTGCCTTGGTCTTTTGAAGGCATGCGGCCAGGTGAACGAAAGAATATCCTGCGAACACTATTATGAGGCTAGTGAATACTCCTCGACACCCGTCCACCTTAACCCCCAGCCACTGACCCATGGCACAGGAGGAGGACTTTGTCACCACCACGTACAATAGGAATCTTCTTGACCAATTCAGCATAGAGGCTGTGCAGGATGTCATTGTCAACGCCCAAGGACTGCTCGCCGAGCTTTCAGACCTGCCATCAGACATGGTCGAAGCGCTTCAGGACAGGCTTCTTCTCAGGCACACATTCCTTTCCGCTATCGATCATGTCCAGTACCGTACGAATCCCGACCTCATCAAACGACCATGGCAGGATGCAGCTGTCCTGGCTGCATCGATCGGCCGCTCCCACCCCCTGGCCAAGGCGGTCCCCGAAGCCTGCAGCGCAAAGCTGCAAAGGAGATTAGCAAGCACGATGCCCCCAAGGCCCATAGTAGAGCTGGGGTTCGATGACGCGCTCGGTCACCTAAAGCGGCTCTTCAATGACGGTGTCGAGGTCATTGATGTTCTCCGCTATACCGACTCCCAGTGTCTTATGGTATGGCCCTCTTTCAACTACTCACACCCGCAGGAAAGTGCTGACAATCTCCAGACGTTTGTCATGACCTTCCAAGGCAAAAAGCCACAGCCGCTGGTGTACATTCGCACGTTGCTGCAGAGCTTCCTTTTCAAGGATATGGAGGTGCTTGGGCATATGAGCTTCCGTCAGCTCCTAGACAACGACCTCGCCATCGTCTCGCTCCCTGCTAGCGTGCTGCTCGACAGACTCAACGACGAGGTCGAGGCGCCTCACGATCCCCGCTACATTATCGCCGAGCAGATGGAGGCATTCCGTAAGAAGGCCGCCCAGCCCTTCCTCGACATCCTGCGCACATTTTGCCAGAACAGGTGTCGGGTGCGCCGGACGCTTTGCCACATTGTCCAGGACTGGGACACGCTCCATTTCGATGCCGAGGACATTGACCAAATCCTGCAGCACCAGAGCGGGGAAGAACCCATGATCATGCAAGGGGCTGATGGCAACCCGGTGGAAATGTTCGCCCTTTCCCTCTCCTGCTGGGCGTTCCTCTACAAAATCAAGCAGATGGAATGGATCGTCCAGTTGGGCTTCGAGCTGGAGATCTACCAGACGGACGAGCTGGTCGGCATGTACTGGTACCTGCAGTACCTCTCGCGGTTCAGACTGCAGCACATTGAGCGCATCAAGAGCTTTGTCGTCCAGAGCTTCAACGCTGCTCGCGCCACCCAACCATTCCCGGCCCCGGAGCAAGCACAATATGCCAAGTGCCTATCCTTCATTCGACTCAACCTTCTCGACGCCGCAGCCACCTGCGAGCTGGCAGATGCCCTGGCGTGCTTCTACACCGCCCTGTACCGCCTGTCCATTCTCAAGCCCGTCCAAAGGCCCTACGGCACCGACTCCATGCGGTATGACCTCCGCATGAGGCCGTTTTCTTCCATCGGACACCCGCCCCTTCCCTCCTTTGAGGAGTTTACAGACGCCACGCAGCAGGAAGATCGCTCGACAGAATGGCTCCTACAAACAGCATCCCGATGCGCAGCGGGAGCCAAGAGGGCCCTGGAAGCTATTAGCAAGCTGCCCGAGTCCGATGCTTTCAGCGTTGGCTCGCATTCACGCTGGTTGCCCGGTGCAAAGAATGCTCTCAAGTCATCCATTGCACTCGGACTGGCTGTCTCGGCAGTGCAAAAGGCGGTCGAGCAGGCAAGCGGGGACAAGGACCTACGGCTCAGAGCCGAGGTCCCAACCCCTGCCAAGGCGTACCATGACTTTTGGCTCATACCTCGGATCGTGCCAACTCGGTAGGCCTTCCACTCGACTGAGTGGCTCGCCCCCTTACGGTCCAGCTGGCAGCCCATACCTTACATCATATTTAAGCTCAATCCCGTACAGCTTCAGCGGTTTCAGCTCTAGAGAGCAAACAATTGATGTTACATATTCCAACATGCACCCCAGCCATGTGAAGCCAACTCCTGCCATCATCGCCCGTGATACCGTCCTTGGTGTCATTTTGAAATCCAAACAACCGCCTTATTCAGCCAACCAATTCCTCGTTTGTCAAGCCATGCGGAATTTGTTGCCTCGCGCCATGTGATACTTCAACCTTGATTCTGTATGTTCGACTTTCGGGCTTAGATAGCCTTCTTGGCCGCTGCAAGTCTGAGCCTAACGGTCCGCTCGTACAGAACGTCCTTGAACGCAAACAAGAATGCAGCAGTGAGGACGCTCTGTGTGACCTTGGGGCCGATGCCTGAGACGGAATTAGCACCATGATGCAAGGTATGGCATGTGACTGGGAACCTACCCTTGTAGAGCCCCTTGTAGCCCTCCTCCTTGATCACCCTGTTGATGGCCTGAATCATGCCCTCCTTCTTGCCGCCCGCAACGTGCATCTGGCTCTTGACGGTGATGTAAGGGTACGTCACCGACGTGGCGAAGAGCTTGCCCAGGGCGCCGAGCAAGAAGGCGATGCCTGGTGTAACCCTCCTCTTCTTCTCGAGCGAGTTCTTCATCTGCTCAAAGAGCGTGTACTGGAGAATGGGGTTGATGACCAGCACCAGCGCCGGCACGACACCGGAGAAGAGAGCCAGGGGCCCCTCGTTCTTGAGAAGCGACAGCAGCACGCCAATGGTGCTGGGCTTCTTGACCTTCTTGGGCGGGAGGGTCACGCCGGCGGCGGCCTCGAGGTCCTCGGCCTTCTTGACCTGGGCCTCGGAGGCCTGGGCGCGGGTGGTGACGCGAGTGTTGACGACCCAGATGGGGTTGGTGAGGATGACGGTTGCGCTTCCGGCAAGGGCGCCGGCCAGCATGCTCTCGACGGTGGTGAGCTTCTTGGAAGCGCGACCGGCGCGGACAGCGGCGTTCTCGAAGAAGGCACGGGTCCATTCGTACCAGTAGTAGTAGACGAAGTTGGTGATGCTAATGCCGAAGAGCGCAGAGCTAAGGCCAGAGTAGAGGCCCGAAATACCCTCGCGGGCGACGATGTTCTGGACGGCTTCAAGGAAGCGGGATTCGGAGCGCTTGGACTCGACCTGGGCGCGGGTCGAGAGGGTGATGAGGGGGTAGCTGGAGTGCGCGCGACGGGTCAGACATCTATCATTCAGAGACTTCGGATCATCGCATCGAGGGGAGCATACGTCAGGGCCATCGAGAGAAGGCCGCCGCCCGCGCCAGCCAGGGCGTGGGCGACATTGTCGTTCTGAGGGAGGACGGGCTTGGACATTGCGACGATGGGCAAAGGGATGCTAAGTGGTGGAGAGAGGAAGTGGAAATTTGAATTCAGACTGGAGAAGCGAGAAAAGTGGTTAGAAGTGATCGGCGAGATGGAGTCACATATGACAGGCTTTGGGAGCGAAGCATGAATCGCCCATCTCAATCATTCCCCCTTTGCATTGAAGAGCCGAGGTCGAGTCGAGGGTTTCGGTCCAGCGATGACAATGCCGGGCCTGGGGGAGTGGGGTCCCGGCCCAGTCCTGGCTGCACCGCTGCAGACTGAACCCCCGGCTCCTCGCGAACGGTTCATTCCGAAGCACACGGCCATGGCGTCACACGCGAACGTCTGATGGTGGCCTGGTAGCTAAGTCGCGAGACATGTGACGACCAGCAGAGGGAAGGGTCACGTGATGCGATGGGCATGGAGGGGTCGATGACATAAGCAGCTGATTGGACTCGCTTCCGCGTCTCCACAAATCTAAGACCGCTCCTCGCTGTCAGATCGGCCGGAAAGTAAACAAAACAAACAAGCTGGACCCTGGCAACTCTCCACGTTTTACCCTCCACCTCGTCAACCCAACCACACCACCTTCGCGAACTCGTTACATCCGCAATCGACACCGCTACCCAGCCTTCGTACTGAACAGCCTTCTCGATTTCGTTTGATCAATTGCATCGCGATTCATTCCATCCCATGCAAGAAGATCCTTCCACCGAGTTTCCGATTCATTCACCTCCTTCCCAAACCCTCACGCAAGATTATTCACTTTGCGACTTCCCTCCACCAACCTACCTCCCGACCGATCGTCACCGACGGGTTGCTCAAAGATGGCAACCCCAGGCCGCGTAACGCGTTCGACGCGCGCGAGCAGCACAATTGACGCCCGGTCGACCGTTTCCTCCCCCGACCCCCTCAACAACTCCTTAGACTCGGTTGCCGTACCTTCCTCCCGAGTCACCCGCAGCGTGGCAAGAGCGCGCTCCAGCACCGCCAAGTCCGTGCCTGCCCGCTCGTCGTCGCCGCGCAAGCAGACCTTTGCCCTGGACGTTGGCAGTACCAAGAAGCCTAGCAGGCTGTACGTCACGGTCGAGGCAGAGGGCTCCGAGCTGCTGGAGGGCGACAACTCCGGGGACTTCAAGGACGCGAAGCGCCTGCTCTTCCCCACCCCGAAGCGCAAGCGGGACGACACCACCACGACGTCCATCCCCCTCCGCGACGAGGACACGCCCGGCGCCCGCACTCCCGGTCGCCGCGGCAGGCCTCGTCGCCAACAAACACCAAGGAAGGCGACGCCTGCCGCGCGCAAGCGCATCAAGCTGTCTCCCAAGCCCGCGGACCCCGCCGAGTCCCCGGAGAAGGCAAAGTCCACGCGCAAGAAGAGCGCCTCTGGCACCCCTGCCGTCAAGGCAACCCCCGGCCGAAAGAGGAAGGCGGCCTTTGTTCCGGAGGAAACAATCACCTGGGCAAGCCCCAGCCCTCCCAAGCGACTCCATGAGTCACCTGCCTTTGACGATGATGAGGCTCCTGCCGGCAACAGCCCCGCCTCAAGCGACTTCCAAAACGAGCCAGCTACGGAAGATACGGTGGCGCAGGAGGATTTCAGCCCCATCTTCGCCCACTCTCTCGTCTCCATGCGCGCCAGCCACCGCGAGCAGGAGCCCGAGGAGACCCAGGAGATTGGCGAGGCCACGAGCCTCATCATCGAGAACGCACTGGAGGAGCTGAGGCAGTCGCGCGGCGAGGCCGCGCAGCCAACCGAAGTGGCTGTCGATCAGCCCGAGGAGGTCGAGCAACCTGAGGAGGTCGAGCAACCTGAGGAGGTCGAACAGCCCGAGGAGGTCGAACAGCCCGTGGAGGACGAACAGCTTGAGGACGTCGAGCAGCCCGAATACGACGATAAGCCTGAGGACGTCGAACAGCATGAGGTTGACGAACAGCCCGAAGACGACGAGCAGCCTGAGAACGACGAACAGCCTGAGCATGACGACCAGCCTGCAGATGTCGAGCAGCCCGAAGACAACGAGCAGCTTGAGGGCGACGAACAGCCCGAGCAGGTCGATCAGCCCGAGCAAGTCGATCAGCCTGAACAGGTCGATCAGCCCGAACAGCCCGATCGTGTCGACCACTTCGATGAGCATGACGACGATTTCGACTTTGTCGAACACTCCGCAGACGAGGCTGACCAGCCCGAGCAAGTTACCCAGCCGGATGAGTCAACCGGTGAAACAAGTGAGGCAGACGAAGAGGACCAAGTTTCCGCCCCAAGGACCTACGGCCTCACATATGCGGACTTCTCGTCCAGCGTTGCGACTAAGCGCCGCAGCTCTCCAAGGACCGCAGCCATCGATGAAGCAGATGAAGAGGATGAAGTTTCCGCCCCAAGGACCTACGGCCTCAACTATGCGGACTTCTCGTCCAGCGTTGCGACTAAGCGCCGCAGCTCTCCGAGGGCCGCAGCCTCCCCATTCCGAAACGACAATGGCTCCGACTACGAGGACTCGTTCTCTGAGATTCCGCAAGAGATCCTCGACGCCGCCGCTCCTAGAGGGAACTGGCCCGGCGAGGCTCGCCTGAGGGGCTCTCCTATCCCCGTCCTGGCGCCTCCTCGTGCCCCCTCTGTCGACCAAAGCGCTCGCCCCTCTCTCTCTCCGATTGTTCGTGCTGGCCGAGCACTCCAGAGCGTCACATCTGACGATGCTTCCCCCCGCTCCCACAAGAACCACCTCGGCAGCCCTTTCAAGCCAGCTGTTGCTTCCACACCAGTCCAGACATCAGTCGCAGCCCCCCTGCAGGAGGCAGAGGAGAGGCCCCAGTCGGCAGCTTCCAAGAAGAGCTGGATTTCCGACATCATCGAAGCCGGCGTCAACTGGTTCTCGCCCTCTCGGGCTTCGCCACGCGCCTCTCCCGATTCTCTCTCCGTTGGCCAAGACGCTACAAATGCGAGCCCGTCCCTCCCTCCGACACGCCCCGCGCCTACGGAAGACTCTGTCTTCAAGCCTAAGAGCCGTCGTCCCACTCGCCAAGCAACGGTCGAGGATGAAGAGGAAGACATTTGGGAGATTGAGGCTCTGCGCGACGAGATCAACGCTCGCGCCCCCACCCCGCAGCAGCAGTCCCTCGAGCGCTCTACTGCCGAGCCCGCTGGCGATACCAGCCGCCCGTATCAGTTCACCAGCGGCTCTCGCAAGTATTCTGTCGGCCCGAAGCTGGGTAGCGAGAAGAAGCGCACCTTTGCCAACAGGTCCAGTGCTTTCAACCGCCTCCAGGCGCGCAAGCCTTGGAAGCCTTCGTCCATCGCCATGTCCTCCGACTCCCCCGCAGAGCTCCAGAGTGAGGCTTCCGAATATTCTCTGATCGCAAGCGGCAAACAAGCCGCATCCGCAAAGCGTTCTGCCACCCAGCAGAGCAACGAGGGAAGTGCCAAGCGCCGCAAAGACATGATGGACTTCTTTTCTTCTCCGTCTCTACTCCCAGGCGCCGAGAATGCCGCACGCGCACTCGAGCGCAAGAGGCTTGAGCTTGCTCCCAAGCCCGCAGTCGAGCCTACTCGACAGCACCCTTACTCACTCCCCACCACCACGATGTTCCCCTCGGACCGCCCCTTCTTCGCGCCTCCGGTCGACAGTCCAGGCCCCGCCCTCGTTCCGACAATTCGAGAGCCACCCAAGCTGAACCAACAGGATGTCGAACGCGCCGAGCGCAACAGAGCCATTCGCCAGGCCCGTTTGGCCTTCCGCGCCACGCTGGAACAGAAGAAGAAGGAGCACGAGCAGTCGGGTGCCCCAGGCGGTGTTCCCCCCTTTGAGGTCCCCCTCGAAACCATCCAGTTTCCCCAGGCTTTCAAAGATCCGAGGAACACAGACCTCGAGACCATCATGTCCCGCGAGGAGGTGAACAAATGGGCACAGGAGACATCTAACATCGAGTCGTCCTCGCCCCTCACAGTTCGCCACCAACCCAACAAGCATGCATCGCCAACAAAGTCCTGTCTGCGTCCATCGACCAAGCCTCGCACTCCCGGACCCAGGCTCCAGTGGGGCAGCGACGTCCTGTCTCCTGGAAGCAAGCACCAGAAGTTGGCCGAGAAGTTCGCCGCTGATGAACTTAAGGAGAAATTCATCGGCGACTTCAAGAACGTCATGTACGAAGAGTCTGTGCACGAGGATTTTGGCCAAGGACGAGTACGCATGCAAGCAGCCCGCGCAGCGCAAAAGGCCCAAGCGAACAAGGAGAACCAGGACGACTTCATCGCACTTCCTCCCACTCCCACTAGGGACATCGATATGATGGACGTCGACTTCTTCGACCAGCCCTCAGAGAGCGAGGAGGATCTCATCAACTTCAGCCCTGCGAAAGCCGCTTCTGCGTCTAGCCAGAACCTTGTTGGCAATCTGCCCGCTGCAGGATCGCCGGCCTCAAGCACCACCCATGAGTCGGTCGAGGCAGTTCACACCCCCGAGGAATTTGAGTCGCCCGTCGTCGCCCAGTGGAGTCACGATGACTGGTGCTACCTGGAGGACCTCTTCCACCTTCGCAAGAAGGGTCCCTTCCCCTTCGACTTTCCCGCCGACTTTGAGCCTCAGTCTCGGCACCTCGTTGGTCTTACCATGACCTCCCATGGCGAGAAGCTGAGGGTCAACCCCTGGCACATCAGCGTGATCGACGGATTTCAGGCCAACACTGGCCGCAAGTGGCCCGACGAAGAGATCGCTCGCAAGGTCATGTCTCTGGCCATCGTCGACCTCCTCCGCAAGGAGAAGCGAGACCCCAAGAAGCCCTGGCGCAACTTCAAGAAGGCGACCTACAGGGCCCAGGCCGGCAGCTCCCCTGCATCGACCTGAGCATCATCATCATCCGCCAAGGAATGGACAGACACCCATTCCGCTGTTCGCTGCGCAGACGAATCGTCGCACCGCCTTGCCTCACTACTGGCATCCCTTGCTGCGAATACACACACTGCAGCATTTTGCCTCATCGCCGGGCAACTACACCACGAATGTTTGAGTATTACACACCCCAGCACTTTGCCTCATCGCCGGGCAACTACACCACCATCACCATTGTTTGAGTCTTCTGCTGTTCAGCATGTTCGGGTTCTCGGGATTGTTACTGTTTTATGTTCTGTTTGGGTTTGATTTTTCTCTCTTTTGGCGTCAATGAAAGCGCCATTACGCAACGACGAGCCTTCAGGTTTGGCTCTGGCATTGCTGCGACGAAGTCACGACCATGATACCCAGCGAGGGAAGCTCGCTACAGTTTGTTTTCACACCAGGTCTCACGCGTTTTGAGATTACTGGCCGCAAGGGCATATGCATGGTTTGTTTGGGATTATTGTACTCATTACTGGCCGGAAGCGTCATTATTTGGCCCTGTTGCAGATTGTGGGATTATCATTGTACGGAATGCTTGGGACTCGGCTCGACGAGCGAGACACTGGTTCGGCGAAACTAGAGGAAGGCGATAGCTGTTATGAGAGGCGCGACTCCAGTCTTTGGCACAGACGAGGAGGAGCAATACGAATTGACAGGCCACCAAGCCTTGTACGACTGATACAATGATCCTTCCGATGAGTGACACGTGGTAGATGCAGACATGTACTTGTGACGAAGCTCTCAATTCTTCGGCCTCATGCCGCAGCAGCCTCTATGATATTGGTACTGTACAAGCTCGCATGACCCATGTCCATCATCACTACCCCTGCCCCGTCTACGGAACACGTCCCCGCTTACTCCAGCTGAGAAGCCTGATTCGTGTACAGCACGTCGACCACGCTGCTGAGCTTCTCAATGGTGGCCAAGGCGTGGTCGTACGCCTCGTCGCGCTGCGTCTCGTCGTAGATGATGAGGCACCCGGCGCCCTGGTCGAGGACGCCAATGATGACCTTGTCGAGGATCATCTGAGAAAGCTTGCGCTCAACCTGCTGGGTGTCGAGACCGACCATCTTGGCGATATGGTCAATCTCAACGCGGGAGAAGGGCTCAATGACCTTGATGAGGTTCTGCTCCAGCATGGCGTCGTACAGGCGGCGCAGATGGTTGCGGATGAAGGTGTCGGAGCCGAGCTCGTAGCGGTAGGAGGAAAGGGCGCGCTCGTACTCCTCGAGGGAGCGGTTGGAGTGGGCGCGGGCGATGGCCTTCATGGCCTCGAGGTTCTGGCCGGCGTACTTTTGGGCCTGCTTGGAGGCCATGATGTTGTTGACGTCGTCGGCGAGGTTGAGCATGATCTTGCAGAGGAGCATGTACTGGAGGGCGGCGGTGGCCTTGACGGCCTCGTCCTGGGTGTGGTAGCCATCGAGGGCCTCGATGAAGTAGGAGAAGGCCGTGTTGAAGTCCTTATCTTCAGCGTGCAGCATGCCGCTCTGCATGTCCAGGTTGGCCTGGAGGAGTGGCGGGGTGTAGACGGAGGCGGCGCTCGTGCGGGCGCTGGTGAGGGCGGCGCGACCCTTGGGGATATTGCCGAGAGCGTGGTAGACGCGCGACTCGAGGAGCTGGACCTCGACCAGGACCAGCTTGTCGTCCAGGCGCTTGAGCTCGCGGAGCAGGCCGTTGATGAGGGTCAGGGCGTCGTAGTAGGAGGCTTTTGCCATGTACAGGGTGACGAGTCGCGTCTCGAGGTTCTGGCGCAGGAAGCTTCGCCGCTCAGAGGTGGCCCATTCGATGCAGGACTTTGTGACGGCGATCTGGGTATCGGTGGAGTGGGGAATGGCCTCGAAGAGGTCCAGCAGCTGGCGGACTGTCGCAGGTTAGACTGGTGTTTGGTAGCTGAGGAGTGTTGGAGACGAACCTAGCTTTGCAGTCTTTGCCTTTGCAAAGGACGAAAGTGTCGTCCTGCTTGTTGTGACGAGGTTGACGAGTTCTTGCGAATTCCTGGACACAACAAGTCAGCATCCAGATGTTCGGCGTCTTCCTTCTGCTGGGCCATCCTCACTTCTCATCCCGGTACAGCTCTCCCAGGCTGATCAGCGCCGACTCGTACTCCTTGACAGCGGCATCGGAGGTGACAGAGGGAGGGGTGGCCAGGATCTCGCGGTAGATGCCTTCGGCCTTGCGAGCATCGCCGGACTTGGCCAGCTTTTGGGCCTCCTGCACCCGCGCGGATTCGCCTTGGGCCATGGTAGCGTTTGTGACTCGGAGATGTGTGCGACTGTTGAGGAGGAGGGTTGTCGTCGGCAAGGGTTGTGATGGAGGGCTTGACGTGGGGAAGGTGGTTGTGGGATTGTCGCTGTTTGGGTTTGGGTCGCTGGATGCAGCAGCTGCTGGAGGTGAGCTCCCGCCGCTCTTCCAGGCTGTCAGTGATTACGTGCCTGAGAGCGAGGGGTACACCTAGCGAGCCAGGGTGAACTTATCGGCTGAGTAAGGCGAGCACTGCAAGCCGAGCACACTGCGGAATTGGAAATCGAAAACTTTAACATGATGATGAATCGCCTTCAAAACATCAAACTAACCTGGTAGTTACTTTTAATCAGGTTAATCCTTCTACGTCGCTGTCGGCTGGCATCACATTGAATCGCTGCTCCCGCCCCCCCCGTGAGCTGGACCAACGGCTTATCTGTTAATCCGAGAGCGCTTATCATTGGTGATAATTCTCCGACGGCCCCACACCCCGCGCAGTGCTCTGGAAATTTTTGGGTGAAAGTTGATGGCGGGTTCAGCAACGTGAAGGACGAAGGCGAAGAGGTTCCTCGTTGACAAGAACCAGTCCCACCACAAGCATCGTTTGGTGCTCCGACTGCAACCTTCCTCCCCTCCATATCACAGATCATCCACCATGAAGATCAAGGCTCTCAACCGGTCGGTGGCGACCTACAACCCGCCCGGCACGAGCGTTGTCAAGCAACCTCGCAACCTCGACGCGGCGGCGCATCCTTTCGAGAGGGCCAGAGAGTGCGTACAAACCTCCAAGAATCGCTGGCTCGGTCTAACGTCTTCCCTCGCAGGTACACAAAAGCCCTCAATGCGGTGAAACTCGAGAGAATGCACGCAGCACCCTTCGTTGGGCAGCTCGGCACAGGCCATGTCGACGGTGTCTACAGCATGGCGAAAGACCCCAACAGCCTCGAGCGACTGGCATCGGCAAGCGGTGACGGCGCGATCAAGGTTTTTGACCTAACTACCCGAGACGAGATTTGGCAGACCAAGAGCGCACACGAGAACATTGTGAGGAGCGTGTGCTGGACGCAGGACCAGAAGCTGCTGAGCGCGGCATCCGACAAGACAGTGAAGCTCTGGGACCCATACAACACACCAAGCGATTCGGCCCCCATCTCTTCGTGGTTGGGCAGCAGCGGCTTCACGAGCCTGTCGATGCACCGGTCGAGGAACGTTTTCGCTGCGTCGTCCTCTTCCAGCTCCGTTTCGATCTATGACTTGGAGCGCCACAATGCCGCGCCTGAAGTCCTGGCGTGGCCCAACTCGGTGGACACGATCAATGCCGTGGCCTTCAACCAGGTTGAGACGTCGGTGCTGGCAGCGTGTGGTCTGGATCGGTCAATCGTTCTCTTTGACCTGCGGACGTCAATGCCGCTGACGAGGACGACGCTCAACTTTGCCTGCAACTCTATTTCGTGGAACCCGATGGAGGCCTTCAACTTCTGCGTGGGAAGCGAGGACCACAACATCTACGTAAGTCGACGACTTCTGGTGTTGTCGAGACATAGCGACTGACCTGTGAACAGATCTTCGATATGCGAAAGTTCGACCGCGCCCTGAACGTGCTGAAAGATCATGTCGCGTCGGTCATGTCGGTCGAGTTCAGCCCGACAGGACAGGAGATCGTGTCTGGTTCCTACGACCGGACGGTGCGTCTGTGGAACCGCGACAAGGGCCACTCCCGCGACATTTACCACACGAAGCGGATGCAGCGCGTCTTCACGACAGCATTCACGCCGGACGCAAAGTACGTGCTCTCAGGCTCAGACGACGGCAACGTGCGGCTGTGGCGGACCAACGCGTCGGAGCGCAGCGGCATCAAGACGGCCAGGCACAGGCAGGCGCTCGAGTACAACAGCGCGCTCATCGAGCGGTTCAGCCACATGCCCGAGGTGCGGCGCATCAGCAAGCACAGGCACGTGCCCAAGGTTATCAAGAAGGCGGGCGAGATCAAGGCGATCGAGCTCAAGTCGATCAAGAGGCGCGAGGAGAACGAGAGGCGGCACTCGAAGAAGCAGTTCGACAGGCGGAAGAGCGAGCGCGAGAAGATGGTTCTTGCACGGGAGAAGTGAGGGAGTCAGGTCGTGTTGTCTCTGTGTGCGTGTATGCTTGCATTGCTCGGCGTTGGACATGGGAAAAGGCAGGCTCCCGGGAGCAGCCGAGGAGAGAGTTAGCTGTTCATATACCATGGGATCGTTTTGATGCTTGACTTGACTTACTTGAACCTGAACTTGACTGACTTGACTTGAAATCCCTTGACTTGCTTGACGTGAACTTGAACATGCTTGACTTGAACACTCCCTCCCCTTCTGCGAATCCCGTCCTGACTAAGCGCTGCCCAGGAGAATCCCGTTCTCGAGACCCCCTGGACGGGACTAATCAGGGGCCGCGGGGGGCGCGCCAAGATCCGCCAGCTGCTGCAGGGGTTCGTGATCAGACAAAACAGGAGGCACCGCGTGCTTGGGCCGTGTTTCACGGCGCTTCGATGCGGTGATGTGACCCTAGGCCGGAGCCCGACAGGCCAGACTGATGTCGTCTCATCTTTTTCTCCCTCCCCGTGTCTCTTCCAGGTCAGACATTCTTCTCTCTTCCTCGACAATTCCATTCTGGCTTAATTTACTTTCCTTGCACATATACGCCCGCATCATCACATGTGAGTACCTACTTCCCATGTCCAGACGGACGGCAGCGACCTGCCATCCCCTCCGAGACAAGCGCCGAGCTCAAGCTTACTACCCGCTACAGATCTGCCCTGTCACGTTTTACCCCTCCACGACATCCTTCCCTCATTCGAAAGCTCGACAGACCACCACCACGATCCTCGGCTTCAGCAGCTCCAGACAGCTACAGCCCGTCCTTCACAACCTCACTCTCAATTGATACCCAGCCGCCGGCGGCCCCCTAATATCCAAGATGAACGCTCCGCAGACCCTCCCCGTCCACCGCGACTCGTGGTTCGCGCCGCTGTCCATCGACCTCATCATCAAAGTCCTGCGCGTCACCTTCTTCCACCCCTTCCTCGCCTGGATCATCCCCCTCTGCTTCCGCGCTCAGACGATGCACTGGGACGCGCCGCCCATGCTCGTCGCCATCGCCTTCGCCTCCTTCGTCACTTTCACCTTCTTCGCCGGCGTTTTCAACGGCAACTTTGCCTACGGCATGCCCCGCCACGTTGACCTGAGCGACGAGGTCATCGTCGTCACCGGTGGCGCCAGCGGCCTCGGCCTGCTCATTGCAGAGGTCTATGGCATGCGCGGCGCTTCCGTCGCTGTCCTTGACGTTCGCGAGATGGACAACACCGAGGCTCGCGGCGTCACTTACTACAAGTGCGACGTCAGCAACCTGGACGACCTGGCCCGCGTCTCCGCCGAGATTGAGCGCGATGTACGTCTTTCGTCCCTTTCAGCCCTCAAGTCCTCCCCACTGACACATCTCACAGCTCGGCACGCCCTCCATTCTCATCAACAACGCCGCCGTCGTCCTCGGCAAGCCCCTCCTCGAACTCACAAACGAGCAAATCACCCGTTCCCTCTCCGTCAACCTCCTCGCCCCCTTCTACGCCGTCAAGGCCTTCCTGCCCGGCATGATCGCCTCCGAAAACGGCGGCACCATCGTCAACATCTCCTCCGTCCTCGGCCACTTTGGCGCCGCCAACCTGACCGACTACTCCGCCGCCAAGGCCGGCCTCTCTTCCTTCCACCGCGCCCTGGCCGCCGAGCTGCGCGTCTCCGGCCACAGCGCCCACGTCAAGACACTCCTCGTCGAGGCCGGCCAGTTGTCCACCCCGCTCTTCCACGGCGTCCAGACCCCCAACTCCTTCCTGGCCCCTGTCGTCGAGCCTGTCGACGTCTGCAACGGCATCGTCCGCGCTGTTGATGCCGGCAAGAGCGGCCATCTCGCCTTCCCCTTCTACGCCAGCTATGTCGACTGGTTCGGTGTCCTGCCCGCGAGCTTCCAGCTGTTGGCCCGCAAGCTCGCTGGTGTCGACACGGCGATGCAGACCTTTGTCGGCCGGAAAGAGACGGAAAAGCCTAAGCTCTGAGGCGGTTGACGAGGGTGTAATACATAAAAGCAGATAATGAGGCATATCCAAGATTTGAAGTTTACATGGCACAGGCGACCGGGTGTCGTTCTGAGCCTTCTGATGTCCATGTAAGATACCAACTTGCATGGGAATATAAACACACAATTCATCATCAAAAGTTCCACTTCCTTGTGCAACATGAATAAAAACGGCCTGTGACGCAGGATGCCTGCACGGGCGCAGAGTACGCATTATTATATCATAGAGATTAATTATATATATCTTTCCTGGGATATCTCAAAACACATGCTTTGCTCAGACGCTGGTATCCAATCTCCCCTCCCACCCTACCCGTCCCTTTTGAAGGACGGACCAGAACGCCAAAAAGAACGTCGGCTGCAGAAGACGAAAAGCCTTCCGAAGTGCCGACGCCCTGAAAACAGTTCTAACAATTACTCAAACGTGACCCGAGACCTGCTCCTCGATGGGAGTCCTCGGGACGTGGTGGCAGCACTGGGGTGCCGCGTCGCAGCGCTCTAGACCACCCTGTCGGCCCCGTTGGTAGTAGTCCTCGGCACAGACGCCTGCGAGGCCGGGCTCTCCTGCGGCTCGTCCTTCTCCGCGTTGCCTGCCAAGACACCGTTGGTGCCGTTGACGGCTGTCTGGCTCTGTGTGGGCACGCCGCCGGGCAAGTCGCCAGAGCCAATCTGGCCCTCCTCATCTTCGTCCTTGTCGTCGGCGATGGCGGCAAAGGTAGGGGCGTAGGCGCTCTTGGCGCGGATCTTGTGGCCGTAGAAGTAGAAGATGACGGGGATGGGGACGAGCACGAAGGCGACGCAGCCGAGCAAGGTCGATGCCCACTGTATGCCCATGCCGTTGAACATTTGCGTCGCGAACAGGGGGAAGCCGGCGCCAGCGAGGGAACGGAGGAAGGTATTTCCAGCGATGGCGGAGGCGGCGAACATGAGGTACGCGTCGACGAGGTAGTTGAGGGCCTGGAGGAAGATGGACATGAGACCGAAACCGGTGAAGAGGCCGCTGGCAGCGGGGACAATCCAGTGAACGTCCTGGCGGTAACCAGACCAGCCGAACCAGAAGATGCCGAGGGCGAAGAAGACGCCGCCGGCCATGACGGAGGGCAGACGCCACTCGGGAACGGGGACGCCGTTGTTGGCCTTGAGCTTGCGCAGGTACCAGGGCTGCTGCAGCAACACGGTGATGCCGGCAATCAGTTGCCCAATGACCATACCAAAGAAGGCAAGGCCAGCCTCACCAGCACCGAAGCCGTGGACGCGGCGGAAGACGAAGGGGTAGGCGGTCAGGAAGAGGTAGAGAAGGCCGTAGATGAAGGCCATGTAGACAGAGAGAGCGGTGACGATGGGCTCGAGGAACAGAAGGCGCATAGGACGGGAGAAGTTCTTGCTAACGAGCTCCTTGAAGTCGACCTCGATTTCCTCCTGCTTGGCGTGGATGCCCCAGTTGCGGGTGCGGCGGCGCAGCTCAGAGGCCTTCTCGACGAGGATGACGGGGGGGTATGTCTCCTCGAGGAAGAACAGGTCGAGGGCGAAGGCGACGAAGCCCATGATAGAGACGAGGTACTGAGTCCAGCGCCAGCCGAGGTGGGATTCGACGATGAAACCGCCAATGAAGGGGGCCAACAAGGGACCGCTGAAGACGGCCATGCTGAAGACTGTGACGGCCATACCGCGAGTCTTGTTGTCGAACATGTCGGAGAAGACGGCGGCGACGACAGCGAGGGGACAGGCGCCGAAGAAGCCAGCGAAGAAGCGGCAGATGAGAATGGTCTGGATATCCTTGCCGGTGCCTACGGCAATGGAGAAGACGGAGAAGCCAAACATGGAGATGACGATGGGCAGGCGGCGACCGCGCAGCTCGGACAGGGGAGCCCAGAGGGTCGGGCCAAAGGCGAAGCCGAGAACGTAGAAAGAGACGCCGAGCGTGCCTACTTCGGTAGAAACGCCATAAATCCTGGAAATTTCCATGGTCGCGGCGGAGAAGATGGACGAAGCAAAGGCCGATGTCAGGGTGGTGTAGCCAAGCATGGCGGCGGTGATGAGCTTCTTGCTCAGAGGCCAGTTTTGAGCGTGAAGAGGGTCATCGGGACCGTCAAACTCGACGACATACTCCTCGCGGTCAGGTAGTAGCGGAGGGTAGGCCTTGCCGGCGCCAAAGCCGGGCAGGGGCTTGCGAGACTCCCTGCTCTTGATGGAGCGACCGACTGTGTTGCTGTGCTGGCTGCGCTGGGTCTGGATGCGGCTCAGGACGGTGGGATGGCGCTCAATGTCGTTTTGTGTGGAGACGCGGCTGATGCCCGTGTTTCTGCGGTAGGGGTTCGTGGAGTGGGAGGTTGAGGTGCTGGAGGTTGAGGAGGCGGAGATGACGCGCTCGATCTCGTGGCTGTCTCTGTGCTCGTAGCGACCGGGAGATGCGGCGCGAGCCGCTTCGGAGAGCTCCCGGTCGACGATGTCCATGTTCCGGGGGTCCATGGTGTCGAGGTATGGGTGTATGTATCGGTTGGAGGCTATCTACGGCCTCCAGGTGGTGGTGATGCGATAAGAGGTCCGATTGAGGTAGCGATTTGGTCCTGTCGAGAAAAGAAGGAGAGAAGGTGATCGAGGTAGACGGGAAAAGTCTGGGCGCAGATTGGGACGACACACACACGAGGGGTCAATGTGTGGTTGCTAGGTCGGTAGGTGCCAAAGCGTAGTACTTGTATGGGTTGGGGGCACGACTCGGACGCCGTCCTCTTCCTTACTAGTACGTCAGTGTTTGCGCTTGACTCGAGCTTGCTGGGTCAGGTCAAGAGGAGAGGCGCCGGCGACGGGAGTAGGATGCCGATCTTTAGCGCCGCGAGCCGGGGAGGCTAAGTGTGGTGATGGAGCTGTGATGGTGTTTTAGGGGTCCGATGTCGCCAAGTCTGGTGCAGGGTGCAGGGGTATCCAAGGCAACGTGTGGAATGCGGGAGGAATGAAGAAAGAAATTGTATTGAAAAAGGGTAGAGAGGGTATATAGGGAATCGGAGGGGGAGAGGAGTGGTGGCGGCGGGGGATTAGGAATGAAGGATTCGAGAAGATATGGTTTGGAGCTTTGTCCCAAACTCGGCCCCAGCAGACCGGACGGAAATACGGTAATGTCCAGGCAACCTAGCTCCAGTCCCGGGCCGTGACCGTGGACGTAGGTACCTGACCTTACCAAGGCGAATGTTTCGCCCCACTCCTGCCCACACTCGGACGGACCCGACACTGGGACACGGAACTGCAAAGGTTCTTCCAGAATTTTTTCGTGACTACAGGAGATGGACAAGCCACATTACTCAGTCCACCAAGGCGATGATACCGAACCGACATCCCTGCTGGTGCACTGCAGGTCACAGGGCGGACTGCAGGCATTGAGGGACAGGGGCCATTTTACATGAAAACTCTGCGACCCTGGGGGGAACATTGGGAGTGAGGAACGGCAATTGACGGGAGAAAGTGGGCGGCATGTCATGACGAAATGTCCACTCTGACCCAAAGGCGCGCTGAAAAAGCTCCATCTGACAATTGAAATGTTGACGCCGACAGGGCCACAGCCGGGACAATTGCCGGTACCTGTACGATGCCCCATAAAAACCGGTGACGCCGGCCGCCCGTTCTGCACAGTTCCCGAGCTGCGAGGGTCGAAATGATGTCACCTGCAGCAAGACTCGGCCGGACTCGGTCGACCTATCTATTTTTTTTCCTGCCCAGTGCTCTGTCAGGCACATCACTGAAGGAGCTCGAGTCCAATGGCGCCACAGCACTGCATCGTACTTGTACGCCTCGGGGCCTGGACTCCCGACCGCCGACCCTGGGCGGATTTAAATCCTGTCTCCGCCCCTCGCGCTCGCGCTTCGCTCTTCGCCTTGCGCGTCGACTGACGATCATAAGGCCGACACTTGCCGCGAGGCCCGGGGTCCTTTCCGCTGACCGGCCATTTCCGACGTTCTCCTGCCAAGCCTCGTAGGGCTGAGCCGCAACCCAATGGATATCGTACGAAGTGAAAGCGTGCGAGTACTTGTAGTAACTGTTCGCAAACTTCCATCGACATGTCAGTCAATGGCAGGCGGAACCCCTTGGCCTGAAGCCTAGGTGCGATGACATACTTCGCCTGACGTGCATGGGACGGTCGTGCGGCTGGCCGACGATCCGCCAAATAAGTGCTATCCTGAAAAGTGGCTGCTTACTACAATTGCATCCATCAACGACATTTGTCACTCGAACCCACGACCGACGCATTGTGTGCTTAGTCGCGCCCGTCACGCACTGATTTCCAATCCTCATGTGCCAATGCATGGCATATCCCCGAATCCCGTCCGAGCCGCCCATCTTCGGGCCCGGGCGTCTGATGAGGTGAGCAGCACCATGCACAGACCACCTGACAGCAAGAGGGGAACTGACCACACGTGACCTTTGGAGTCCACCCGCTGCGCAACGGTCGACACGTCGTCAATCAGCATTCCGCCGTCCGAGCCGCACATGCCGGCCGGTCTCGAGCAACGTCCGTCCACACACACCAACACCACCATCACAACCGATCGACCCGCAGGAGCACCACTCGCTGCCTCCTCGGCACAAATCACTACTTCCCTTTCCCGCGCACCGAGGACGCAGGGAGACCACCACACTAAGGCAGACGGACAAAGGAACACTCCCTACCTGTCCCCCGTTTCGTCTCATGTCCGCCTCGTCCCGCCGCTGAACGCGCAGCCCACCCCAACGCTCGGTCTCCGCTGCTGCTGCCTCTGCCGGGCGAGGAGAAGCCATGGCCGACGCAGCACCGCTCATGGGCAAGGGCCGGCAGGACCGAAACCACGGCCATGACGAGCCTCGCCGCTCCGAGGATCGCCTGGTCCTGCAGGAGGACGACTACTACGACGATGCCGACGATGCCGCCGAGCTCGAGCCCATCCCAATGCCCTCCAGGGCCCCTGACACGGGTGCTGGCATCTTCATCTGGGCCCTTACCTTTGCCGCCGGCATCAGCGGTCTGTTGTTTGGATGTACGTTCTAGTCTCCAATGGCTTATCTTGGCTACCATTGCTAACCTTTTGCGAAACAGACGACACCGGTGTCATCTCGGCCACCCTCGTGTCCATCGATACCTCTCTCTCCGGCCGCATCCTGACATCTTTCGACAAGTCCATCATTACATCCGCCACGGCCCTGTTTGCCCTCATCGTCTCGCCCTTTTCCTCCATCATTGCCGATGCCCTGGGCCGCCGCAGGGTCATCCTCGTGGCCGACTGGCTCTTCATCATCGGTGCCCTCTTCCAGGCCTGGGCCAAGACGGTCACGTTCATGGTCCTCGGCCGTGCTATTGTCGGTGCTGCTGTTGGCGCCGCCAGCTTCGTCACGCCCTTGTACATTGCCGAACTTGCGCCAGCCGCTTACCGTGGTCGCCTGGTCACCATGAACGTGCTCTTCATCACCCTGGGCCAGGTCGTTGCCTATGTCATTGGCTGGGGCTTTGCTACCTACGGCGACCCCTCGACCGGTTGGCGATGGATGGTCGGCCTCGGTGCCCTGCCAGCCATGCTGCAGATCGTCGTCGTCGCATACATGCCTGAGACACCGCGCTGGCTTGTCATGGTCGGTCGCTCGGCCATGGCCAAGCGTGTTGTCGAGCGCGTCCACGGTGGAGGTCGCCCCGGCGGCATGGGCCACGCCGAGTCGGTTATCAAGGAGATTGAAGTCGAAATCCGCGACGAGCGTGAAGTCATGCGTCGCGAGGGCTCGCCCCGCCTCGAATGGTGGGGTGGCTGGCAGGAGCTCTTCAGCGTCGGCCGCAACCGTCGCGCCCTCGCCATTG
>JAGSXJ010000051.1:0-78775 GCA_020726575.1 Plectosphaerella plurivora | reverse complement strand
GCAGCCTACAAGACCTCGGACGCCAAGCGATTGCGTGAGTCTTGAAGGCCCTACAGCACCTGGCGCCATCGCCATCGTGCTTGACCCCCCCCCCCCCCCCCCCCCCCCCCCCCCCCCCCCCCCAAACCTGCTAACACCCCTCAGTCCAAGTCGCCACCGCCATCGTCACCTGCTGGTTCTGCTCCGGCATCGTCTTCGGCTTCGCCGCCCTCAAACCCGTCCTCATTGCCGAAGGCGTCTATGCCGAACTCTGTCCACCCGATTGGAACGGCAAGGGCGACGGCTCCGGTGTCGACGATGGCATCCCCTGCGTCGAGCAGGACATGCGTCTCAACCTCTTCTTCGTCGTCGCCTCCATCACCACCAACGTCGCCTCCCTCTTCGCCGGTGCCGCCCTCGATCGCTATGGCCGCCGCTTCTGCTGGGTCCTCGGAACGCTCTTCTTCGCTGCTGGCTGCGTCCTGATGGGGTACTCGTTCTACATCCCCGAGTTTGATGCTTACCTTCTTGGTAACTTCTTCCTCGGCCTTGGTGGTGCATTCGTCTTTGTCCCCAGCTTCCAGCTCGCCAATGCGTTCCCGCGCCACTCTGGTGTTGTCGTCGCTCTCGTCACGGGTGCTTTCGATGCTTCGGCTGCCGTCTTCCTCTTCTACCGCATGGCCTATGAGGCGACCGAGGGTGCTTTCTCGCTGGAGATGTTCTTCTTCGGATACCTCGCCGTGCCGGCCCTCGTCCTCTTCGCCGAGTGGGCATATATGCCCGAGCATGCCTACCACTCTGGCCCTGAGCTCGAGGTCAAGATTGCCGTCGCAGAGGATAAAACCCGCGATGTGCACTCATCCGACGATGACATTTCCTCCGACGGCGAGCGGTACCACGTCCGCAGCATGCGTGCTGAGCGTCGTCGCGCCACTCTCGATGCCATCGTCGACCTCGCCGGCGACGCTGAGCGCCGCGAAGAGCGCGTCAAGGTCAAGGAGGAGCGTCTTGAAGCCAGCGGTGTCTGGGGCGTGCTGCACGGTCTCCCCGCTCACAGACAGATGATGACGCCCTGGTTCATCCTCATCTTGCTCTTGACGGTCCACCAGATGCTGCGCATGAACTACATCATCGCCACCATCCGCGCCCAGTACCGCTTCATGCTCGGGTCCGATGAGCTCGCCGAGGCTGTCAACAACTTCTTTGACATGGCTCTTCCGATCGGCGGTCTGGCCACCACGCCCTTCATCGCCCTGCTGCTCAACAACGTCAGCGTCTCGGTCACATTTGGCCTGTTGACGGTCTTGATCATGGTGGTCGGCGTGCTCATCTGCATCCCCGCGCTGTGGGCTGGGTACGCCATGGTCGTGGCATTCGTGCTCTTCCGCCCGCTCTACTACTCGGCCATTTCCGATTACGCGACCAAGGTGTTTGGATTTGCGACGTTTGGCCGAATCTACGGCGCACTCGTCTGCATCTCGGGTATCATGAGCCTGTCCCAGTCGGGACTTGATGCGTGGACGTACGGGCCCCTTGGCGGCAACCCGCTGCCGGTGAACATCATGATGGGAACGGTCGGCACCCTGCTTGGCGCTTCTCTGACCATCTACCTGGCCGTGCACACTGGTGGTGCACAGGAGGCGCACGAGGACGATCTCGAGAGGATGCCGCTCATCTGCGAGGAGGACGAGGGCTACGGTGCCATCAAGGCGCTGTAGCGGGCCGCGGTGGCTGTGACGAAAAGCTGTCTTTGGTGTTTCTGCTCTGTTTTGTTTTCTGCATCTCAGCGACTGGCGTTTGGGGGTTGCATCTGCTCTGCGGGCGTCTTGTTTGATGATCATATGATTGACGGTCATGATAAAATAGTAATGCCACTGTTATGATGTGTCTTGCGAATGCCTGTGGTGATCATGCGACGCTGGGTGGTGGGTGGTGGAAGTGGAGGGTGACAATCGAAGAATGGTGGTGCTGTGGGCGGAGCAACCACCAAAATCGACCACTGTGGATGATGACAAAGCAGGCCTTGGAAAGCTACAAACATTAATGGTGATGGAAACATGGAAGAATTCCGGCCTTCTGTCATCACCACTTTCGGCCTCCCCCCTTCCGACCAGCCAATATTGAATATTTCTTCCCCCAAACGCTATACCGCACCACCAAGCCCCGCATCTAATCAATCATCACCACCACACTTCCATGCCCGTCCAAGCGCGCGTCTCGCGACCGGCAGATCTTGGCCGGCTCTGTGACCATCGGCCGGCGCGGCACCCCGAGTAAAGTGCCCCTTCCAGGCCTTTCCAGGGTCTCACTTCGTAATTCCTCCTCGTACTAGAAGCCGAGGAGTCGAAAGACACCACAGCTGGTGGAGTGTTGCTTCTACGCGCCGACCTCCTTTTCCAACGTGAAACAAACTTCATCTGCACCCGTATGCGAGGACGTGGTTCCTGGTGGGTTTACCTGCACGACTGCAGTGTTTGCGCCGGGGCCGCATCCTGGTCCAGGGGTGACTGCCAGGAAAAGCATCCCATCGTGGCAGCGGTAAAAACAGTCAGTGCGTCGTATGGTCAGCCGGATCCCGGCCTCGCTAATCACTTGAACCTCGTCATGGCAATCAACGTGCCACGCGCGTGCCTGGCGATCAAGACGCCCCTTCTCAGCATCCTGCGGCCATGGCGGACGGCGGTTGGTCCTTTTGTCAACATGCCCCCTGGCGCATCCCTGGCTGTCACCCCTGAACACG
The DNA here is from genome assembly GCA_020726575.1 of Plectosphaerella plurivora. Lineage (NCBI taxonomy): Eukaryota > Fungi > Ascomycota > Sordariomycetes > Glomerellales > Plectosphaerellaceae > Plectosphaerella > Plectosphaerella plurivora. The sequence continues at coordinate 76,056 of JAGSXJ010000051.1, read as the reverse complement.
GTTTCAGTTGGCATCCCCCGCCCCAGTCTGCCCGGTCATGACATTCCCTTTTGGGTGTGTGCCCCCTTCTCCACCAGCGGAGATGAATTTCCACGGGTCCGAGCCTGAGCCTCAGGAGGCACAGCACTGCACTTTGTGCCTCCCGGTATAAGACCACCAGGGCACCTCCCAATCTGGACAACTTCTGTCTTTCCCTCCTCAAGCCCTTCTTCTCCAGTGCTCATTCGTTCCTTGCTACAGCTGTTGCTGGCAGTCATTCTTTGCCCGTTCCTTTGGACTCTTCACATTCACTTCAAACAACTTACTCTGACAACTGGTTGATCCGGTTCGATTTTTTACACTCTCTCCAACTACAAACAAAACACACTCTCTACAAACGAAACATCCCACCCAACAACCGCAATCATGCAGAAGTTCACCGCTCTCCTGGCCGCTGCGGCCCTCATCCCCTCGGCCTTCGCCCACTACAACTTCGAGTCCCTCATCGTCAACGGCGAGGCCACCGAGCCTTACCAGTACGTCCGTCGTACCAAGAACGCAAACTCCCCCGTCGAGGACGTCACCTCCCTCGACATGCGCTGCAACGTCGGCGGCATCGACGCCGACACCATGGCCGCCACCGAGACCAAGACCGTCAAGGCCGGCGACCAGCTCGGCTTCAAGGTCAACGCTGAGCTCGGCCACCCCGGCCCCCAGGCCGTCTACATGTCCAAGGCCCCCACCACCGCCAACACCTACGAGGGTGACGGCGACTGGTTCAAGATCTACGAGCTCACCTACTCCGAGATCACCTCCGAGGGCATCCAGTGGGCCACCTGGCCCAAGACTGGCGCCATCCGCAACTTCACCTTTACCATCCCCGAGGAGCTCCCTGCCGGCGAGTACCTCCTCCGCGCCGAGCACTCTGGTCTCCACGCCGCTGGCGCCATCGGCGGTGCCCAGTTCTACATTGGCTGCGCCCAGATCAACGTCGAGTCCTCCGGCACTGGCACCCCCGCTCCTACCGTCAAGTTCCCCGGTGCCTACGACGGCACTGAGCCCGGCATCCACATCAACATCTACTACCCTGCCCCTACCTCCTACGAGATGTACGGCCCTGCTACCTGGCCCAACAAGTGCTCCGATCACACCCCCAACCTCGACGGCCAGACCTCCGACGGCGACTGCACCGGTGATGATGGCGCTGCTCCTGCTCCCGCTCCCGCTCCTTCGACCCCCGTCACTGAGCCCGAGGTTCCCGCCGAGTCCTCCGCCCCTGTCCCTGCTCCCTCCACCCCCGTCGCCGAGGAGCCCGTCGTCCCCTCCGAGTCGGCCGTCGCTGTTCCTCCCACTGCCACCACTCCTCCCGCCACCGCCCCCTCGGCTCCCGTCTCCGAGCCCGAGACTCCCGCTCCTACTGCTCCCGCTCAGGACACCGAGGAGTGCCCTACCCGCCGCCGTCGCCGCGCCCTTCGCGCTGCCCGCGCTGCCCGCGCCGCTCGCCGCGCCGCCCGCATGTAAGGGATGGCTCTGACTGAGGAGGATGAAAAGCATGCCCTGATGAAAGCGAAGAGCTCGCTCCTGATGGTTGCACTGTTTCGTTGTACATATTATCACTTTGCTTGCGCATCTGTATACAAGAGCGAATAGACGCTGGATCACAACACTGGGATATGCATGTGATGATTGATTGAAATTCGCTGTGAGGTTTTCCTCGAATGTGGCTTCTGACGTTCCCCGAACTGTCTCAAATATTGCACTGGTGTTTGTCATTCGGGCACACTCAAACCATTGCCCCCATGAACGCATTCAAAAATGACCTTCCTTCCCACGTCTTTGCTTATTTGCCACTTGTCCCCTCCCCACTTTCTATCAGTCGCTTCATTTCCAAGACCTCGAACTCTGCTTTGTTTGCTGCGAGGAAGTAGTTTTCACTGCTGCGTCGAAGACTCTTGACCTCCCGAAGTGCCCTGGCGTGCGAAGCCAGGAGTTGTTGCTTGGACTCTTCACCATCCTTCCTCTTCCTTTTGAGATTGGGCTCAGAGAGCGGGTTGAGCAAGTAACTCTTGAGGAGCCTCAAGCGCCGCTGCAAGGATTCAATCCTACCCCATGCCTCGTGACCAGGCTTGCAGCAGTCGCATTTGAACTCTCTAAAGCCGTTGTAATGAGACGCCACGAAGGCAATGAGAAATTTGACCCCAAAGTCTAGCCAAGAGCCTTCGCATGCAGGAAATGACTTGCATGGGCATACGACGGCAATGTGCTGTATGTAGTCGAGCACGAGGAAGTCCCCCTGCGATTCCGGGTCATGGTCAATGTCTTCGATGGCCGTTGCGATGATGAAGTGCAATGACTACGCCGAATCCATGATCTGCTGTTGTCTGTCGAGTCTTTCCGCCAGGGGAAGAAGTGCGGAGAGCTCGGCCCGGAGTTCTGAAGTGTCCATCGCATACCAGTAGTCCGTAGGCAGACGGCCCGGAGGGGGAAAGCCATGTGAGTTGCCCATGAGCATCCTCAAGCTAAAACGAAGTCGCCCATTGACGAAGAAGAAATCATCTCCGTGACCGAATGCCTTGTGCAAGATTTGGGGGAGTTCGGCCAAGGCATTGTCGCGATGACGAACGAGTTCATTCCATTCTTCCTTGACGGCCCCTTCCTTGGGTCCTTCAGTGGCAATTTGCGTGCAAATCTTTTCCCCGTCGTCCATCATGCGCTTGGCCTGCCGCAGTTCCTGTGGGAATAATTCGTTCTTCGGAAGGTCCAGGTCGCGCAGTATTTCATCTTTGCAAAGGGCAAGCGTCTCATCGCCGCCGCACTGAATCGCGTAGGCATGATATAGAGGGGTAGTGTTATCACCCACTCTGCGTTCGATATCCCAATCCGAGTTCAGGATTTCGAAAAGAGGACACGAAGTGACGCCGGTCGATCCGTACAAGATGTGTTCGAAGTCGACCCCGCTGACAAACACAAGCTCTGCAGTCTTCAGAATAGATGCATCTGAGATTGGGCTGCTTTGCTTGGTGTTGCTGATCAAGTACCATTGAAAACGCCGCAGCATCGCCTCGAGATCAGCTTTTCGCTGTGTGTAGTCTTCATATGTCCAATAGTCCCTCCCGGAATTCATCGCGTCACACCACCCGCTGGGGGCCTTTTGTCGTTCCGAGCTTTGCATCGTTATGGCAACTGTCGTCGGAGGGTTGAATGGGAGATGAGGGAACGTATCGGAAATATTCTGTCTGTCGTATCCGAGAAAGCTGCATGTGATCCATTGGCGTGTGAGGTTGAAGAAGAGAAGAGGAACCAAGCGGGCAATGAAGGCCTGATTTTATAGAAGAAGTAAAGCGGAACCGAATAAGAAGGAGCCTCAAGTGAATCAGAAGGTGACTTCATTCTCCACGATGTGTGCCCCTGCTTGAAACTGCTGATAGATATCCAAGAAGGAGAGAAAGTGGGCAGCTTCGATACTTTGTCTCTTTCCGAAGCGTGGGCAGCTTCTGTTTCAACAACATACTTTGTCTCTGAAAACCACAATCGAGACTGATCAGAGATTTGAATTTTGCGATTGGCATCATCCAGTACGTGCCGAGCCTGAGACCTTTTGGGCCGAATGATTGTAGTAAGATGAATTTCATGATGCGCGAAAACCATTACAAATATTGACATTGACGGTTTGGATGCTTGAAGCGATTGACATTTACTCCGTAAAACCTTCTTGGAGACCAGATGGCGAGATTGCGAGGACAAGTAAGTTGATTTCAACCACGCGTGTGATGGCAGGGCTCAAAAAACAGTATAAAATTCGGTGTAAATTATTGAAGGTGAGCCAAAACTTGCCCGAAGCTCCCGTTCAGATGCCTGATGCCCTGGCCACTGTAGAGAATGCGCTGGAAATATGAAGTTGCTGCATGTGGGTGAGGGGGAGTTTGATCGATGTCAAACCGCCCAAACAGAGCCTTGGGACGTGGATCCTGTCCCTCCATGCTTTGATTCGTGCTGAATCCAATGTGAATGTCGACTGCTCGAAACGTTTGAGGGTTGAGCTGCCGTGCCGGTTGCGAAATGCCCAGAGCCTTCCCCATCTAGTTCACAGCCCGAACGGAAAGTGGCGACACGTTCCGGATGATTGCTTCGACTGGAATGGAGTTACTGCTTCCGAGGACCATGGAAACCCGGAGACTATCCTGGCCCTTGTTGAACTTGGACAGGTTCTCGTTCAGCATGTAGAGGATGACGAGGATACCAACGAGGGCACCTGTGGCGAGGAGCTTGATGAGAATGTCAAGGAAGCCCAAGACTTTTGAGCCGCCGGTTCCTGCTGACATTCTGGCGGTAGGCGGAGGTGATGCTTAGCTGAGATTGACGGATGATGCAGGTCGTTGGGATGCTGCGAAACGGAGAAAACTCGGCGGCGTGGGCGGGAAAAGTCGAATAAGGACAAGCTAGAAACCGTTCGCGAGCAAGATGGCACGGATGAACGCCATTTATCTAACACCTTCTCTGTCGGCCTGACCATGTGGGCGGCTTTTCAGCTCCTGCAGCCACATCGTGACCCCCTGTCAGGCTTACAGTCAAGCAGTCCTATGGCGGGACCGTGCAGCCTACTCACGACCTACTTCAGGGCTCGATCGTCGCCCTAGCGCAAACATCGCCTGGCTTGGCAGACCGTGGTCACTGCCGATCCTGCAAACGCGCCCGGCCTTTTAAGGCTGTGGCTCTTCCTTTTTCAAGATCGACTTTTCAGCTGAGCCGAGGTGGAAATGAGGGATGTGCTGGCGTGGTGGCGAGATCAGGCTGTCCGCCTTGCACTCGGCCTGCCACATGACGGGGGCGCGGCGGCATGCGGGATAAGCACAGGGGTTGGCTTCCTAACGTTCCTCCGCTTGGTCGCCATCGAGCCACGGCCGGTGCGCGGTGGTGTTTAAATTTCTCAAGGTCAAGTCCTTCACATACACAGTTGCCAATTTCAAATGACATCAATAACATCTCTTCCTGTCCCCTTGATGATCCGTCGGCATACACATGAACTGCTCTATCGCAGAAAGTCCCTCTCAATCTCCCGCATTTGTGCATCTCCCTGGAGCGCAAACACATCCGCCACTGATGCAATGTCTCCCTCAACAGCACCCAGGCTTCTTTCCTTCTGGATCTTGGCGAACACTTGCCTCATTGAGGCTACTGCGGCTCGAACCGCGTGGTTTCCGCAGATGATGAGGCCGACCTTGGACAACGCGGCGACGTCGTCGAAACCCATCGTTGGATAGTTCGTGGGCACAATGACCAGAGGCACAGCACCCTTCCAAGCCTTGCAAAAGTCCACAATCTCATCTGGAGTCTTATTCTTGCTGTGCACCAAGATCGCATCAGCGCCCGCATCGACATACGCAGTTGCCCGACGAATGGCTTCCTCCTGGCCCAGTCCGGCGATGAGCGCCTCGGTTCTCGCAATAACCAGCATGGAGCTGGAAGCTTTCGCAGCGGCAATCTTCCCCTGAAACTCGGGAATGGACACTAGACTGTGCCTCCCATTCGTTCGGAGACTGCTGTCTTTTGGGAACATCTTGTCCTCGAGCACAACAGCTACAGCACCAGCGGCCGCGAATTGAGGAACGACGTAGGCGACATTGACAGCATTTCCAAAGCCTGTGTCAATGTCGACGACGAGGGGAAGACTGGTTGCACGGCTCATGGCGCGCGTGGTCTCGAGGTTGATGCTCATTGGCAGGATGCTGGCGTCGGGAACGGCGTGCGAGGCGGAGATCTCGAAGCCGCTGACCCAGACTGCCTGGAAGCCAGCTTCGTCGACGAGTTTGGCGGACAAAGCATTGTGAGATGCCATGGCAATAGCAGGGCGAGAGGGGTCGAGGAGTGTCCGCAACGCCTCGGCGCGCTGCTTGGTGGAAGTGTTGGCGTTCATGTCGAAATGCTGCTATGATGGATGATGAGGTGGAAGATGCGACGATTGGTGGGCAGTTCTCAGTCGATAACTGACTGAGAGGCTCATATACCCTTCGAGTTTGTGATGTGAATGTGCATCGGATAGCCGAAGCCGAGGGATCCCATCGCCAAGCCGTAGTGGATGTTGACCTCGGGCTTCACCCTGCTCCCAGAGATCGGCTCGGAAACCTTCATCCGAGTTGGATAAATCCATCAGAATGATATAAGTACCCAATTGATTGATCTCATTTGGATACACGGATGGGCCTTCCGAGGTCTTCACAGCCTCTCTGTGGTCGGGAAAGACACGCCGAAAGGCTGGGCCTGTGTCACTTGGAGCTTAAAAGCTCAGAGCTCTCAAGTTTCTCAAGTCCATCATCGCAAACATCGCCACCTCCCTGGCAAAAAATTCGCAATCATGACCTCGAATACAATCTTCCCGGACAACGTTGTCCCTAAAGCCCTGGCCGACCTCCATTACGGACTCCGGGCCGAGTTCCAAGAGGACAAGCACCCCGACAAGATCAACCTCGTCATCGGAGCTTACAAAGATGAAGCCGGTCAGCCGTGGGTGCTTCCAGTTGTGAAGAAGGTACGTTCGTGGCATGAGCTGGCGTTGTGAATGTCAGATCCATGCTGATGAACGCAGGCCGCTCAACTGTACCATGAAGACCCTCAGCAGAACCATGAGTACTTGCCTCTCGCTGGCGACCCTCGCTTCTGCTCTGCCGCCGCCAGAGTCCTCTTTGGCGACGTAACCCTGCTCGACCTGAATCAAGTCCGTACTGGCGCCCTTTCTCACCAGCCACGCCGACGCTGACATACATTTAGTTGTGCTCGTCCCAGACCATCTCGGGAACCGGCGCGGTTCACCTCGGAGCCATCTTTCTGGCACGCTTCCTCCGCGAGTTCAATCCTACCGTCTATCTTTCCGATCCAACATGGGACAATCACGCTGCCATTTTCCGCCATGCCGGGTTGTCTATCGAGTGGTATCCGTACTACGAGACGACGACTAGGTCTCTCGACATTGAAGGCATGATCCAAAAGCTCGAATCCGCGACACGAGGGAGCGTCGTGGTTCTTCAAGCTTGTGCCCACAACCCGACTGGTCTGGACCCCACCCCTGAGCAGTGGAAGAGACTTGCCTCCGTCGTGCAAAAGTCGGGCTTGTTCCCGTTCTTCGACTGTGCATACCAAGGGTTTGCGACGGGCGGCCTGGCACGAGACAGCTTTCCCATCAGATATTTCGCAGAGCAGGGGATTGAAATGTTCGTCGCTCAATCTTTCTCAAAGAACCTGGGTCTTTACGGACAGAGAACAGGCTGTTTGCACTTTGTCGCGGTTCCTGGACCTGATGCCGGGACAATTACTGCACGAGTGGCATCACAGCTTGCTGCCCTCCAGCGAGTCGAGATTTCCACACCAGCCGCCTACGGAGCCAAGATTGCGTCACTCGTACTGAATGATAAGAAGCTCTTCTCTGAGTGGAGCGAGGATCTGGAGACCATGTCTGGACGGATTGCTTCGATGCGGGCGCTGTTGAGAAAGGGGTTGGAAGATCGACAAATACCGGGAGACTGGAGTCATATCACCGCCCAGATTGGCATGTTCGCCTACACGGGTTTGAGTGCGGAACAGGTTGATATGCTGCGCAGTCGTTGGCATGTCTACATGCTCCCGAGCGGGCGGATGAGTGTGTCTGGTTTGAACGAAAGCAACATTGACTATGTTGCTTCGGCCATCGACGCTGTTGTTCGAAACCGTACCGAGACCTCATAGACAGAGCCGATATAGTAATCAGGCATGTCTATGATATGACGACAATCATTGGTCACGTCAGATGTTCCCTCCCAGCGTCCACTGCCAACGCCCCCACGGCTATCGACGGGGCGGCGGGCCTGCGGCCTGCCGGGGCTGGAGCTCGTGTGGCACAGACTCAATATTGCTTCCGAAACATTGAATCCTTATACAGTGCCCCGGAACCGGGAGCCAGGTTGGTGGCGAGGCGGGAGGTTACACGAGACATGCCGGCGCTGAGAGGGGGCGCGCGGCTAGGTGCGGCGGAAGGTAATTGCGTCTTACGAGGAAACGGGCCCGGGCCCACGATCTGGCGGTCCTGTGTCAGATGCTTGGTGATGCTCGGGTCCGGGGCGAGGCTGTTTTGGGGAGGTGATTTAGATCCGACTTGTCTCGCGTAGGCACACGGGTAGGTGCTTGCTGGGGGGGCAGATGGCCGATGCTGCAGGGCGATGGCCCAGATGGGTGGGTGTGGCCGATCTGGGGGTGTCGCGGGACGCTGGTCGAGCAGGATCTGCCATATAAGGGGGTTGGCGGAACTCCTTTTCTGGTTGATGCCTCTCCAAACAGTCCTCGCAAGCCCAACATGTGTCACGGCCATCCTCGGCATCACGCCTGCTCCCACACGTCCATCAACTGGCATTATTGCCCGGCGGCAGTCATCGACCTGTCCACGGGTGTCGAGACGCCGTGCCGGCACATTACGTACGCCGCGGCGCAGTCTTCGAATCTTGACTGCCCGCTGCAGCACTGCCAGTACAAGGCCATTGGTGGGAGCTGGACGTGTTGCCAGTGCAACCACGGACCGAACCACCTTGGCTGGTGCAGCAACTTTCTGCCGAGGCCGACGGACGAACTGAGCCTGGTGGAGCACTTCAACACGCAGCAGTGCGCGCACGGGTGCTGTGAGAGATGCACTCGCACTGGTGGGTGCCCCAGTCTGCGTTGATGACATGCTCTGACATCTGCAGCTTCCGTGCGGCCCTCGATCACCAACATGATGTTCCCCGAGATTCGAAAGGGCACGGCCAGCCGCAAGTTCGGGTGTCACTCGAACCTGCGGTCGCCGCATCGCCGGTCTTCTGCCATGTCGCCGCGGGGTGAGGTAGCCGCACGGGAGGTGACGCCGGGAGGGAGCTCCCCCCTTCCATCGCGCGCTGGTGGGTCGTCAATGGACGTTCGTGGATCTTCGCGGCTCGGTCTCGACTTTGGCTGCGCGCCAGGATCGTCGTCCGGGGGTATGAGGAAGCACAAAGCCAGTGCGGGCGGGCCGGCGCACGGGGCGAAGAAGCACAAGCTGGAGGCGTACTAGCTGGAGAGTGTCGATGAATCAACCTTTGCGACCCTGATTTCCGTTCCTGGAGGTGTCAGAATGCGTCGTGCGTTGTTGGAGAGCACTCACTCGAAGGATAGGAGGATTGTGCCGTTGATCTTTGCCTTCATCTCGATCTCGATCTCGAGGTCCATGTCGAGTCGCACGGACGGAGCGCCACTTTGAGATGTGTGCGATCCTTGTCCACGCTGCTGGTAAGGCTGAGGGCGGGACTCGGAAAGCCTGCGATCTGTCTGTACATGTGTGCTGCTGGACACGATGCGCTGCTGCGGGTGTTGAAGGGAGATGGACGGCGAGGAGGCAGCCCTGGGGCCAGCCGGGGGGCGGTTCTCGCGGGCGCTCGATGGCGTGGCCTGACGTTGGCCTTCTTTTCGTTCGTCCATGGGAGACGCGTCGTTTAGTATTCGATTGAGTAGTGCTGCGAATGTTTTTTTGTTGATGTCGTGCTAGAATGAAGGTGAGATTGCCTTCATTGAACGGTCGCGACATGCTGACGTGAGGGGTGATTGTTGAGATGGTTGATGATGTAAGCCGCACGTGACTCCCCTGACCGACGCCAAGCCCCCTGACCGACGACGGCCATCAAGGTCCTCAGACTTGAGCAGAATTCCCAGCATTTTCCGCATTGCTGGTCACCCACGTGGGCTGAAAACACCCCAAACGTGGTTCTGATCGACTTTGTCCCCAAGTCCATATCTTCACCTGCCTGCTTTGGCAGTCATCATCATCTCCAACCACCCCTTGGGCCTCTTGGCGTACATGCCGCTATTGAGGCACGTTCTCAGTAGGCGCTGATCAAATAGAACGCTCAAGATGAAGGATTACGCTCATATCTTGGCGTTCAGGAACCATGGGCAGAAAGCCAAGTCTGCGGATAGCACGTGAAGCGATCTGTGTCCCTGAGCGGCCGTTCAGATGGCGCCCCTGTAGTTGCGCCGAGAGCCTGCTCCGGCACCCCGATGTAGTCGAAGAAGATGGTTACATCGTGTGTGGTGCTACTACTCCAGTCGTTTTGATGTCTTTATAGGCTTCAAGTTCCCGAGTCATTTGTTCATTCGTTTCCTCTGCAGCGCATTCCGGAACATCGTGCCGATCGTCGCCTCTTGTTTCTGCATCCCAAAGTCTATCATTCAAGATGCGCAGCTCAGCTGTGCTTGTTGGGGCCATGGCCCAGGCTGTGTTCGCCGCCGTGGAACCCAAGAACTTCATCTTCATCGTTCCTGATGGTCTGGCGCCCGCCTCGCAGACCCTCCTCAGAACGTACCTCGCCATGACCAACGGCACATCCACCACTGGTGCCCCGGTCATCCCAGGTCTTCCCATGGATGTCACGGTATGCCAAAGAGCCTATTTTTGAGAATTAGACCTAAAACTGTAGACCCTTGGAAACATCCGCACCCACTCCAGCAACAACTTGGTCACCGACTCGGCTGCTGCTGGTACCGCGCTCGCTGCGGGAGTCAAGACCGAGAACGGAGCCATTGGTGTTTTGCCTAACGGCCAGCCCGTTGGTACGATCCTCGAGGCAGCCAAGCATGCCGGCCTAAAGACCGCCCTTGTCGTGACCTCCATCATCAACCACGCCACCCCTGCCGGTAAGAACAACGCATCATCCCGCGGCTTCGTCCCCTGACACACTCAGTGTACTCCTCTCACGTCAACAACCGCAACGCCCTGGCCGCCATTGCCGAGCAGCAGATCGGCTACAGCCACCCTCTCGGCCAGAGCGTGGACATTCTGCTCGGCGGCGGTCGCTGCTACTTCAAACCCCAAGGCCAGTCCGGATCCTGCCGCCAGGACGACATTGACCTCTTCTCTTACGCTGAAGACAACGGCTATTACGTCGCCCAGAACCGCTCCGGTTTTGATGCCCTCGAAAGCGGCCTCGGTAGCATCCGCCTCCCCTACGTCGGACTTTTCAATGACGGTGACCTGGGCTACGACATTGACCGCCAGCAGCAGCCTGAGGCGGAACGTGAGCCGTCTCTCTCCGAGATGACCATCGCTGCCCTCAACTCGCTTCACCGAGCCACCCACTGCAAGGACAAAGGCTACTTCATGATGATCGAGAGCAGCCGCATCGACCACGCCTCCCACGACAACGATCCGGTGTCTCATCTCCATGATGTGCAAGAGTTCAACAACGTCGCTGAGATTGTTATGAGGTGGATCGACGAGCACCCTGACACTGTCTTCCTTGCCGTCGGCGACCACGAGACTGGTGGAATCACTCTGCCCAGTGGCTACAACCCACTGCCCATTGGCAAGGCTAAGCACTCGGCCAGCTACCTCAACAGCCTCTGGAGTAGGTACAGTGGCTCCGACCGTCGGGGCTACCTCGTCAGCGAGATCCTTCCCGCCTATGGCATCACTGACGCGACCTCGGCCGAGATTGATCGTCTCCTTGCGGGCAGCTTCACTTCCAACCTCGTCGGCCTACAGAATGCCAGGACCAACATCAAGTGGTCTACTGGCGGTCACTCTGCCGTCGATACCATTCTTTACGGGTACGGAGCCGGCGATGTGGGCGACCAGGTCAAGGTCGAGTACGCGGGAAGCTGGGACAACACGCAGATTCCGAGGTTGATTGAGAAGGCGCTGGGTGTTGACATTGATGAGATTACCGGACTGTTGCGTGCCAATGGGACAGACTGGATTCCGCGGGCGTAGATGGGGCGAGAAGGGGCCGAGTCGATGGCGAGGTTTCTTTCCACACACGATGACAAAGACTTGGTTCGTCTATCTCTCAGTTTTATGTCACGCTAGGTCACATCTATCTAGATCTTTAACATAGGACAAATGCTGTTCGAAACCCGCCACGTACTACCCAAAGTGCGGGATGTTTGCAGCCCAGGTGTTGATGTAGTTTTCCGGAGGAAGATAGTACAGAGACCGGAATACCTCGACAGTTATGAACAGACGTGCTAGCACAAAAAGAAAGCCCGCTGTGCACAAAATCACCATGCCACTCCAGTATCCTGGTTTCAAGAACAACAAAAGAGTGATACCTGGGCTTGTCATGGTGACCAATGATGACACCCTCCAAAGCCATTTCTCCACGTCGGTAGGAAAGGCCGAGTTCCAAGCAAATAGATGCACCCCGCCAAAGATGAGGGAGCCCACGATGACCGCGACAACATAGGCTCGCTCGGGAGAGAATGTTGACAGGACCAATTGACTGCTCTCGACATGTACATATCTTGGTGTCGCAGTGTTACTGATGCTGAGTTTGGCGTCGCCGGAGACCTCCACATCCAACGCTATGGCGGCCATCTCCTCGGCGGTGGCCGCCCTTTCAGCTTGGATGTATATAGGTGTGTTGACGTTCTGAGGGCGGTCTAGGGACATGAGGTAGAAGAAAAAGGTGCTCACTGCGAAGGCCACGGTCATAATCTCCAAGGGCGATGATGGTCGGCCCAGCGTGGCTCGGATGATGACTTGACATATCATCCAGGAGACCTGAATGATTGCTAACAGTTTGACAAGAATGTCTCCCTTGTTCTTGTCGTCAAGATCGGCCTGGGTGATGTGTGGGAGGGAGCGTAAAAGGCCGGAGGACCGTACCTTGTAGAGCAGGTCGGAAGTTAACACCCATGTGTCGCCCTCCATTAGGACAACATTTGAATCATTCTGATTGTGCCTCATGCGGGCAGTTGCCAATGCCAGGGCTTCTGCTCCTTGCGATTCGTGTGTCTTGTGTGGACGCCAAAATGACTTGCCGTACCGGCGTGATCGAGTCGCGAATGTCGCTCTCAGTTTCATCCGCAACGATGTCAGCCGGTCGCTGTTGGAACCTTTTGGTAGGAACTGCTGCAGTTCCACGGTTTGATCCGGGTCGCGTATGAACTCGGGTGCTTCCGGAGCGAGATCGTTCTCGTCATTATGGAAGCGCAAGACGAAGCCTCCAATATCGGCGAACGAGGTATGTGCTCTTGACCACGGCACGCCGTCTTGTTCGGCGAAACTCTGTAGACCGGGCGTGTTGCGCCATGCCGATATCCAGCTTGTTGCTGCGCTGCCGCAAATAACTTCGGGCGCGATGATAGTGATGGCCGTCCACTTGAGTTTGATGAATAGTAGTGCGATCCAGAGATTCCATCGTTGTCTCCGATTTTGTGGCGCGAATTGTTCAGGAATAGTGAGGTGCAAAACCGACCAGGAACAGAGGATGAGGATCGAAATGCATGTCCAGACGGACGATGTCGAGCGTAGCGCGAACGTTGGGGGCGCTGATGAAAACTGGTCCGGCTTCTGGGAGAGTGCAGACGGGCGCGCGAAACGCTCCATGGGGAATTTCTGAGCGTGGCGTCTCGCCTGTGCAGCGCGTCTTTCGACATTTCTTCTGGGCGGCGCCAGTCTTTTAATGACTGGGACGGCATTGGTGGCGCCGTGAAGGTGGTTCAGCTGCCGGTGCCCAAACGTCTGAGCCCCTGTTCAGTGCCGGCAGTTGCAGCATCGGCCTGTAGATTGGCGACTGGACGCAACCTCCGCGGCTGTGCAATCTCTCAGCTTCAAGTTCAGCTCGAGGCAGTGCATCATCGGTCCGGGTGGCTGAGCTTTTGACACTTTCACCCCAGCTGATAGGGACGGCTATCCTGGCTTCGATTCTCCTCGGTTTCAAGTTCTGAGCACCACGGTCGCATCAATAATCGGTTGAAATTTTGAAGTCTCAGGAGAAGGCGCTGCAACAGCCACACATGTCTTTTCGACGCATAGAATGGAGGAAGGCGGCCGAAGATCAAAAAGTAAAAAAATACCTGCGGTCGGGCTGTCGTTCCTACCCACAATTGCTCTGAATGACCAGTTCCTCAAACATGCGACGGAATCCGGAAATTGAAATTGACTAGATAGGCGCTGAAAAACGAACGCGATGTGGTCAATTGTCTTGGTTGAAGCACATCATGTGGTGATAGCCCCTGAGCGTTGCCCCTATTGTGGGGCTGGAGCGTCTGCACCCCTGAGCCCCTGAGCCCCCAGCCCCTGAACACCCAAGCTCCTCCAGACAACCAGTATGGTCATCTTAGACAGCACCTTGAGCATGTTTCCATACACATGAGAGGCTCCTATCGTCTGAAATTACTTGATGACGCTCAATAATGGTTATGTACCTAGGAAGGTCAAAGAGACGGCTTGCCCAGCCAGGGTCACTATTGGAGCTATGTACACCCGAATCAATGCTGCCAGCCCGCCGCTACAGCCGGCTGCCCAGGTTGATGTGAATGACCTTGTTCGCAGTATACGCAGCAATGCCCTCTTCCGCGAGCTCGGCGCCGATACCCGATTGCTTGAAACCTCCGAATGGGATGGAGGTATGGGTGTCCTGACTACTGTTGATCCAGACAGCTGGGGGACGTTAGCGGAGGCCCGATGACGAAGGCTGTCGAGCGAAACCAGGAGAACTCACTTCCAGACTCAATCTGCTTCGCCAGTACGTTGGCCTTGGTGATGTCCTGCGTAAACACGGCGGCACCCAGACCATACGCCGTGTCATTTGCCCTGGTGATCGCCTCGTCGTCTGTCGAGAACTTGTCGATAGCGACGCATGGTCCGAAAATCTCCTCCTTCCAGATCGTCATGTGGTCCTTGACGTCAGCAAAGACCGTAGGCTCGATGTAGTAGCCCTTGCCGTTGAGCCCCTTGTGCGGGTTGCCGCCAGCGAGAATAGTCGCCCCCTCTGCCTTGCCCTTTTCGATAAGCGACAGCACGGAGCGGTACTGCTGCTGCGTCACCTGCGGTCCCTGGTAAGTATCTTCGGCGAACGGGTCGCCGACCTTGGAAACCTGTTTCACCCGGTCCAAGAAGGCCTTGATGAAGTCTTCGTAGATGGCTTCATGGACGAGGATCCGACTCGTTGCCGTGCAGATCTGACCTTGGTTGGCCATGATACCGTAATGGCACCAGGCGACAGCGTTGTCAAGCTCTGCATCGGGGAAAATGAGAGCAGGGGACTTGCCGCCCGTTTCCAGCGTGATGTTCTTCAAGGTCCCCGCGGCAAGCTTCATGATCTCCCGACCCGTGGCCGTGGACCCCGTGAAGGCAACCTTCCTGACAAGGGGATGGGTGACCAGGGCCACTCCAGCGTCACGACCGAAGCCGTTGACGATATTGATCACGCCGGGTGGGAAGCCAGCTTTCTTCACAAGGTCGGCGAAGTATAATGCCGACAATGGAGTCTGCTCGGCTGGCTTGATGACCACCGTATTGCCAGCTGCGACTGCGGGCGCTATCTTCCACGACAGCATTCCCAGAGGGTAGTTCCAGGGAATGATCTGTCCACAGACGCCGAGCGGCTCGCGGATGGAGTAGGCGATCTTGTTGCCATTCGGGGTGTACGCTGTCAGAGCCACGTCGTTAGTCGATGCCCAGCATTCAGCGCGCGCAAACTCACATTTGCCGGTGATCTTATCAGCGAAGCCGCCGTAGTATCGCAAGACAGCGACAAGATCCTCCACATCCTCCCGAGCACCGGACAGCGCCTTCCCGTTGTTCCAAGTATCGATGACGCTGAGGACCTCGATGTCTTTCTCGGCCAGGTCGGCGAGCCTGAGCAGTAGGACGCCGCGTTCTGTGGGCGTCATCTTCGGCCAAGGGCCCCGGCGGAAGGTATCGTAAGCAGTTCGCACAGCGAGGTCGATGTCGTCTTCGTTGGCGGCGTGGATGGAGGTGATCGTCTCCTCGGTACTGGATGGTGCATTCCTTGGTCAGCGTATTTCTCACGGCGATGCTTCATGCGGAAGTGCTTCGAAGAAGTCCTGGGACGTACATTGGGCTTCCTACTTCGATCGTCTTGCCGCTCTTTGCCGCCACCCACTCGTTCCCTATCCAGAGACCGAGTGGCTGCGTGAAAGTGTGCCCATTAGGGGCGGTAAGCTGCGTGCTGAGGGGAGGAGATGTGACAATCATTTGTGCCGGCTGTTTTTGCAAGAATTGGAAAAACCGAGATTCCGAGTCCATTGCTCAAGGTAAATTGCAATTCAAGACGAAGTCGGGTGGGCAAGGTGAGCATATTACCCCCGGTCTTCTAGATATCCCTCAAGCCAAATAGCACCAAATTGCCTGGGCCGATGCATCAATGGCGACCGATACCGCCCGTGACTGATGCATGGCACCTTTCCTCATCCACTGGTGACCCGAGCCCCGTCGCGACTTGCAGCGAAGCCCCGCGCCGCGACCAAGCTCCAGGTCCCCTGTTGCCCCTCCACACCAAAGGCTGCGGGGCTCGCATCGTGCCCCGAATAGGCAAGCTGGCTATCGCGCCGAGAGCTGAAGCCGCTGGACGTGCCCCAGGCTTGCGGGGGGGTGTTTAGCCCCTGCACTTTAGTTGCCGTACTAAGTGTACAGGGTAGGTAGTAGGCTCCTCCTCGGGATGCCGAGGCGATCTACACCATGCCTCACCGCAGCACCGGTCAGAAGAGAACGGAGGTGCATTCTCTCCCCCGCACGGTCAATCCAGGCCAAGGTCTCGGGGACGTCTCGGTGACGGGAAGCAATCGGCAAAAGGCGGAGAAACAAAGCAAACAGACATCCCATGTCAACATTGCAAAGTAAGGTAGATGAATTACTCCAGCTCCATCCCAGCGACGACACCTCTCTCTAATCACAACCAATCGCTGCTGTAGTAACAACGGCCTCAGAGCCTGCTGGGAGTTGGTGTCTCAGCCAAGTACTCGGTCACCAACTTGACGGCCTCCCTAGCAAGGCCAAAGCTGAAGGTGTAGCCGCCTGCCTCCATGCCATACACGTGCACGACCTTTTGTCCACTTGTCACCCGCTTCTCGCACCGGACGCCTCCATTCTCCTGCTTGATAAAGGGGTAAACACCAACATGATCGCAGATGAAATCGTAGTCCTCGACGTTTGGCGAGGGGAAATACTTTGGCTGGTTGAGGTGCTGGTTGCGCATGATCTAGAAGCATTTCTCAGCAAGTTGCGATTTCCAACAGGTGATGCCATCGAGTCGATGACAGACGACAACTTACCGACTTCCTATGCTCGGCGTTGACCTCAAAGTTGTGAAGTCCTTCGGTCTTGACGCCTCCGATGTAGATGGTGCCGTCACCACGAGCAAAAGCCGTGGAGTAGTAGCCGTCGAGGCCCCGTCGGATGTAGACCTCGTTGTAGTCCTGGTTCGGGCCACCCTTGCGGATGCGGATGTTCTGCTGCTTCAGGGGCACGATGCGCGTTTCCTTCACGTCGGCGAGGTGCCTGGCGCCGAAGCCGGTGGCGTTAATAAGAACGTCGTGCTTCATGCCCTTGAGGTCGTCCAGGGACTGAACGATTGTGCGCTTGAAGACGACGCCCTGCGACTCGAGACGTGCCCTAAACCAGGGAAGGAAAGTAGTAGGCGTGATGATGCAGGTCTTGTAGCGCATGCCGAACTTGGCGCCCTTGGGCAGTTCAGACTTGGGGACCATCCTGAACTCCGGCAGCTTGTCGACGAACCAGTGGTCGCTGGGCTCGCCCATGTCGAACACGTCCGTGATGGTGGTGTGACGAACGCTGGACTCGGGAAACTCCTCAGCAATCCTCCAGAGGTCACCAAAGGCGGCCAGCTGGAGCTTCTGCTCCCGAGGGCTGGCGTTGGCGGTTCCCAGCCAGATCGCTCCGGCCCACTGGCTGGTGTACGTGTGGTCCATCTCGTCCCCGGGAAGATGCTTCCCCAGGATGGTCACCTTGCAGTCCCTGGGGAGCTGGCTGGCGATGGACATGCCGGCGATGCTGCGATGACGCCCGTTAGCACATTTCGCAGGGTAGACGACGATGTCACGTACCCGGCACCGAGGATGGTGATGTTAGGCATTTTGAGCTAAAGAGAAGGAATCTGATCTAGAGAAAGGGCAATAGAGACAAGTTTGTGATGATTATCAATTGGAAAATAAGTCGGTCGTCACAAGGGAGGTCGCATCGGTGTAGATATACAAGCAAGCTGGTGGAGTCCCACGAGGTATGTCGGGTCTCGGGACACTTTCTAGCGTTGCGATACACCCTGTCCCTTCGCTCCCTGGCCAGATCGGGAAAGATTCATGTTGAAAACACCATCCCCGCCTGTGGAGGAGGGTCTGATTATTGACTTGACATGAATGCAGAGGCTGGTCAGCAAGCATCCAAACTTCTGGATTATTCCATTTGCTTTCACGACCCGTATGCGAGTGAGACTGGTTTGCACGAGCATCCACATCACAGGCGGTAATAGAAGCTCAGTCTGGATGCGAGTTGATGGAAAAGATTTCATTGCATGTCGTCTACTATCTCGTACATCATCTAATATCCAGGGTGGCGAGGCAGCGTCATGGCCCAAAAGTCCTCAACGGTCTGCAGCTCAGCATCCTTACCAGTACGACCGCGCGCCTTGGCTCCGATGGCCTTGAGAGTCTCCATGTCCGTCTGGTCGTGGGGCTTTCCGCCGCAGTAGTCGCCCTTGACCCAGTGGCAGTACCTGAGGAGTCCGTTGACCTCCTTGGTCTTGCCTTCAGACGTTGCCGTCATGTTCCCGTCACCCTTTTGAACGAAGCGGGCGTCGTTGGTGCCACTGACCTTGTTGTACGCATCGGCGACGTCCTTGAAGCTTCGAGGGTCGGAAATGGCCCAGACGGTCTTGCCCGCCCAGGGCTCGGGGTTCATGAAGACGCCGAGCACGGCGTCGCCGTAATCGTGCTCCGTTGAAGTCCAGGGAACCTTTTCCGGGTTGTTGCCGAAAGGCGGCATGCGAAGCGTCAGGAAGCCGTCCTTATCGCGGATCATGGCAAGACCGCCAAAAGTGTGGATATAGGTCTTGTGCCAGAACACCTCGAGGATCCAGCCCAAGTTGACGTTGGTCGCCGTCTTGAAGCCGGCCTTCAAGGCGTAGTCGGAAATTTGATTCTTATTATCAAAGGACAGAATGGGCGCCTCGCCGTTGGAAATCTTGGACGCCGCGGGAAGGTTCTGGAAAACGAAATGCTTCACGCCCTGTCGAATGGCGGCGTCGATGATGATGAAGCCCTGTTCGGACTCGGGAGGCCCGATCTCGGCTTTGAAGTTGGGGTCATCGGAATCCGTGTTGACAAAGAGGCCCCAGCAGTCCTTGAAAGCGGCGTCCAGTTCCTCTGGCTGCCAGGAGTCGGCCTTGACAACTTCAATTCCCGCGTCGGCGAACTCCTTGGCGCGGCCGGTGGTCGGGTCTCGTGTGGTCACGCGGACGTGGAACTCGGGGACATCGCGAAGGGCGGCCACCACGTGCTGGCCAACGGTGCCAGTTCCGCCCACCACTGCGATGATCTTTTTGCCTTGCTGGGCCATTGTTGTCGCGGGGCAGGGGTTGGTCGGGGGTCGTGACAGATTTCTGGAGCTTGAGGGAACAAAGAAGATGCAGAGTGGTAGAGTCGAGACGGTGGTTTTTTTGTGGTATGACAACGTTGGATTGTTCGTTCTGGACAGCTGCTGGTTGAGACAACGGATGTATGTGATATCGAGTTCGGGAGATCGAGGTATCGTGCTGGATGGAGTAATGACACAGCTCCTTATCCTGCGTCGGGTCGAGTGTCCGTCGAGGGCGCGGAACCCGTCCCGTTCGCGGGGTAGCTGCTTGCCTAATTCGGCGACAGAGCGAGGAGTCAACAGCCCGAGCCATGCGCCTGTGGTGGACCATCCAGCCCCCTGGAGGACCCTGCACTCAGACAAGAACGGCTTATCGACGCTTCATACGCACCACTTGACCCGCAGAAGCCGGGGCAAGCCATGCAGTGGCGACAACGAGGTGACATACCGGTATCGGAATCACCGGAGCAAACTCGGCCTGTAAACGGACCCTGATGTCATCCCGCCTGCTCCTTCCAGGGTCTCGTTCTATGGACTCTTCTGGTAAGTAGGCACGCGGGGTAGCACTAGACCCAGACGGCCAGACATGACTACTGCGCGTACGTGCAGGACTGGCTTGGCACGAGGTACGCCGTGTGTTTGATGATTTCGGCATGACTGCTTCTGGATAATACGCGAAGCTGCATAGGTGATGCTGTAGCTGGTTCTACTTTATTGAGGGCCGTGGTCATCAGAGACCCCAGGGCCCCCGCTTCCTGATGATGGCATTCAACCCCGGGTCTTGAGCTTTTGATCTTCGTCCCGGTACGTTACGCCTTCATTGCTCTTTCTGCACCGCACAAATCTACTCACACAAGCCGCCATCTCGACATTTCAGATCAGTCATCACCCTACTGCCCTCCGAGCCACTTCACCCAACATCATCATGCCCGCCTCGCAAGGAAACCACACTGGCTCCGCCGACCCCGTGGCCGTCCCCCACGGCGCCTGGGACTCCTTCCCCTTCGAGCCCTTCCCAATGTACGCCGGCTCCAAGTCAATCATCTACCGCTCGGACGATGGAAAAGTCGTGTTTGGCATGCTGCGGGAAAAGGGCAAGGACACGCTCGTCTGGCCGTGCGATGAGTGTCTGTTCGTCACAGAGGGCACTATCAAGATCGAGGTCCACGGCGGCGAGTCGTTCACACTGGCGAAGGGCGACGTCATGGTCATGAGGAAGGGGCAGACAATCACTTTTGAGTGTAGTGACGACTTTGCGAACATTGCTGTCTTTTTCGACAAGGAGGAGAAGGTCACGCTTGTTTGAAGGCGGTGGCTTACATCTGATAGCCATCTGCAGGACGACTGCGATTGAATCAAATACCACAGAGACGCATGGTTGAAAGCCAATGCATAATTGGAACAAACTGTTGTCCTCCTAAATACAACCCAAGCACCAACTCCCGGAAGCACGCTGAAATTCCCTAGAAGTACACGTCTTGCATCATCACCCCTGCTGATTCCTACGCAAATGTCAAGGTCCAATCTTTGATGTCCAGCAGTTCCAGCCACGACATGTCAACCCCGAAGTCGTGCAGGTCCCACAGCTCCTGAATGAACTCAATGGCCACAATATTCATTGACACCCTGGTCGCGGAATAGATGGCTCGGAAGTGCTGAATGGCCGCGGCTCGGGACTCCACGTCCGCCGCCCGCAGTTCACAAGCTGCTGTAAGCAGAGGGATTGAGTGAAATTGCACGCACGGCGAGTTGGCGGGACTGCGGAACAGTCGCTCCAGGGAATCGAGAGCCAACGTGCGGACTGCGTCTTTGCAGGGGACTGAAGCTTCCTCCATTGTAATATCTCCTTCTTCCCCGTCGTCGGTGTCGTCGTAACTATCACCGACGACGTTTGATGTAGAGATGTAGCCCTCGTCGTTGTGGGCGGGCATACCGTTGTGGGCGGGCATACCGCATGTGTTGTATAGCATGATGAGGGCGTGATTTCTGAACGCCATGCTCATGTCAACGACCGCATGGTCGTCGTGTTCGGGGTTCCAGGCCAAGAGCTGCTCTTCCAAGGTGGCCTCCAAGGCCGGATCTCGGAAGCCCGTGTCGAGTACCAGGCGGCAGTGTCGACCTAGACAGGCGATCAGGTACAGGAGCTCGGCAGAGAAGCCGATCATGGGGTGGAACGAGGTTCTCGTCGTCTGGATGGCGTTGTAGATAAGCTCCGTGTTCAAAGGGGCGAGATCGTTAGGGGCTGCCAGGAATGCACAGGCCGAATCCCAGTACAGGAACCAGCCCAGTATGAACTGGATGAGTGGATCGTCACGTTTGGTAGGGTCTTGGAGGGTGTTCTCCAGGATGTGGCGAGCGGCTATGAGATGGTCCCTTCCGAAATCGTTGGTGTATTTCTCGGTCCAAGGTGTGGAGATACCCTGGAGAAAGATGGCGAGAAGGGTTGGAGGGGCGACGTTGGACATGTCTCCCAACTCGCGACGGAGGGCATGGAGAGCCAACCCCCGCTGCTGTAGACAGGTCGTCAAGCTCGACTGGTCGAAGAAATGCTCCTGGCCAGCGCTGATGCTCTGCACCGCGTGCAGGAGCGAGGGCGTCGAGACGAGGTGTTCGAGGAGGGGAAATGACAGCGGATTGTCTTCTGGACGCAGCGTGAGGATTCTGCTCGTCTTCTCGAGCCAATACTGCAGCAGCTTCGGTTCGGGGTTCACCTCGCCCATCCATGGGGCCGCTATGGGCTTGGAGATCATGGCGGGGATGACGACCTCCCAGCCGCTTGGGGGCGTTTCGGAGAAGCAAATGGAGCCGCGGCGCTGGCATCGGATGCACACTGGGTGCGTCTGGTCGCATTTGACGCGGCGCAGCTTGCACTCTTTGCAACCCAAGCGGCTTTTGCTGTGTTGTTTCTGGTCTCCTTGGCCGATGGATGTCGACCTCGGTCTTTTTGGACATGTGAGCGCCTCGTCGTGACCGCCGGCTTGCTCCGACAGTTTGATGTTGCTTGGCCGAGCGAATCGAACGCGAAATGGTCGCTTCATTGTGGTAATTGATGGTATTTCAGTCTGAAGATGGAACAGGAAGGCAGGAAATGTTTTGGAGAGATGATGAGGGCAAGTAGGTCATCGATGGAGGATGTTATCAAGTGCGGGGTTTGGTTCCGGGAGATACGGTGATGGAACCGGCTCTCAATCGTGCAGATATCGCCGAGGAATGCTAGGGTACCTCCTAGTACAGCACTAGGGGCCTGGGGTTGAGCCCCTCTCCCCGGCAGCCTGGCTTGGGGATTTACAGGGAGTCCGGGGCAGCCACTCAGCTCCGTAGCCGCTACACCTTGTTACAAATTCCTGGTTCTAGGTGGTTCTGGTCTTGGTTCGGGGGGCGAAAGGGGTCTTGTTCATGTCTAAATGAGTTCTAACTTTCTCACAACTTGCACGTCTCCTCCCACGGCCTCATCGGCGGCAGCTCAACACCTTCGACATCCACGTAGCCGTACATATCCTCATCCGCCTCGAGCGCCGCCTCCCATTTCTTCACACTCTCAGCAAAGGCCTGGGCAACGTCATCCCGCGTCAGGTCCATGGGGGCCTGGTCGCGACCCATCTGCCGCATCTGCGACCCCGCCACCGTCTCCGTCAGGCCGTAGTCGGCGTTGTCGATCTTGAGCTTGACCCCGCCGGTCTTGATCCTGCCGCTCAGGATATCCTTGGGCAGGTACGGCTCGGCGCACAGCGTGCGTGCGAGGCCGACGCCATCAACGACATCGAGCGCCTTGACCATGGCCCCGACCGTCTTGAAGCCGCCTGTGACGTAGACCTTGGTCTGGTTGAGGCGCGGCACGATGCCCTCTGCGAACTCGAGGAAGAAGGCCTCGCGTTTCTTGGTAAAGTCATTCTTGTGCTCAAAAGCCATGTCCTCGTACGTGCCGCCGGACAGCTCGACAAAGTCAAACTGGCACTCCTTCTCGAGAAGCACGCATAGGTCGGCGGCTTCGTCGGGGGAGAAGCCTTTGTCGTCAAACTCGACCGAGTTGATTTTGATGCCGAGGACGAAGCCGGTGCTCGCCGGAACGCGGCGCCTGATCTCGGCGACCATCTCGACGATGATGCGGGCTCGGTTGGCGATGGAGCCGCCGTACTGGTCGGTTCGCAGGTTGGTTCGTTGGGAGAGGAACTGCGATAGCAGGTAGCCGTGCGCGCCGTGCAGCTCAACACCGTCAAATCCGGCCTTGTAGAGGTACTCGGCGGCGTGCGCAAACGAGTCGACGAGCCCTGCGATCTCGGCGTGGGACGCTGCGTGGGGCTTGTTGAACTTCATGCCCCAAACCTCCTTCACCAGGTGCACGTCCGACGCAGACACGGGGTCAGGTTGGAATCGGTCCTGGACCTGGCGGCCGCCGTGAGAAATCTGGCCCAGGAAGAGGCTGCCGTCGTGGTTTCCAGCATGGGCGAGGCGACGATACGCCTCGAAGCGGGGGCCCTCGAAGGGGGCGTCGGGGGGGATGATGAGGTTGCCGGGGCCTTCAATGTTGACCGGATCCACCATGAGGTTGCCCGTCATGATGATTCCGATCCCGCCCTCGCCGAACCACTTGTAGGTGTTGATGATGTCTTGCGTTGGAATGCCACGCTTGCTGAGGTCCTTGCTATCCCATGTGCACAGCCTCTCCGTCATGGACGCTTTGAAGAACCTGTTCTTGACGGTTCGTTTGGAGAAGGGCAGCTCTAGGGGC
Source organism: Plectosphaerella plurivora (assembly GCA_020726575.1). NCBI lineage: Eukaryota > Fungi > Ascomycota > Sordariomycetes > Glomerellales > Plectosphaerellaceae > Plectosphaerella > Plectosphaerella plurivora. The sequence continues at coordinate 51,985 of JAGSXJ010000051.1, read as the reverse complement.
CGGCCCAGCGCGGACGCGTCCCCGACTGGACTTTGCTCGCCATATCGTTCTGCTCGCATGTCGGCGGTAATGGTCGTTGTCATGCTTTTCGAGAGTAGGCGAGTGAGATTGGTGTTTGTTTACTTTGCTTTTGCAGAGGCCAGACTGTGATATATGATCTGCCTGCGCCTGGTTCTACCGAGGCGGCAGCTGGAGTCGCTCGATTCTTGCCTGATCCGTCTTCACAGCGAACTGGTTTTGGGGGTGCGTTTGATCAACAAGATCACTAAGCAATTGCTCTGTCAGCTACGGGGGGGAAAAAAACATAGAAACACCAGGTAGCCTATCCGATCGGCTCACAACTGGTGGCTGCTAAGATGGTACCGGCTTTTGCTGTTCGTGGAGGACTTCAAGCGGTGCTAGGGCACGGCCGAACCAGCTCGACTCCCTGACGGCTGTTCCGGCCGTCTGCCAACCTGCCCCTTGCGGATCTGGAGCGACAAAAGCAAGGTGTGGGTGGACCGCCGGAGCAGGTCATTTCGCCGAAGCCAATAAACACGATAGCCAAAAGCAAAACCTTCCTAATTGGGACTCGATGCGAGGTGGAGCTGGTCATGCCCACTTTCTGTCCCTCTCTGCGAATGGGAGTACCCCTGTGACATTGTACCCCTCCACGTCGAGGAGGGGTTGGTCACCGCAAGAGCTTCGACTGCAGGGAGAGCTTCGACTGCGAGGAGGCGACATTTGGCCCAAAGGACTGGAACATCCAAATCAGCCACCGTTGGGTTCGATACCACACCAGCGTAGGTGTTGTCCCGCGGCGCAGAGAGCTAGAGTGTGTCAACTTTGGACTTATCACGAACCAGTCCTGACAATGATAATCTTGAGTAACGGTCCATTGATTTGGATCAGAAGCCCACCGACATCATTCATGAAGGCCGGACAAGTGGTGGTGCGATTGTGTATTGAGATGTATAGCACGGTGTATTCTGAATTTGTGGTCCGCCATGATGATCCGCCACCACGATAGCCTCATTTGGGCACCACCAGAACCTCCCGAGTGTCCTCAGTGGTCTACTTGCTCTCCGGGTAGAGCTGCGACGCGAACCACTTGTTCTTCTCCTTTCTCAGCTCCTTGCCAACCCTCGTGTTGAGCTTATCCGGCTGAGCATCGAAAATGTAGAGAGAAGGATCCTCTCCCCTGAACGCAGGCCACTCGGGCACAGGCTCTACACATGTGTTAGAATATCGTGCATCTGCTTCCAAAGAGGGCCCACGCCGAGACTCACGGTTCGCATAGTGAGGGACAAGATTGTTGAAGAAGCCGATCCACATGCCGGACATGACGTCCGCCAGGTCAATGTATGACTGGGGCCTTCCTGCGAATGGGTTGCCGCCAGCGAAAGGTGGCTCGCCGTTGTCCTCCCAGCCGACACCCGTCAGGCTGCGAAACACGTATGGGAGGTCAAACGAGTGACCTGCCCCGTACCAGTTGCCCCCTTGGCTGATGGTCACATTGGCATTGTACACATAGAGGTTGGTCGAGTTGTTGTGTCGTTGCCACAGGTTTGCCGAGAATTGGGTCGGCGCAATGAAGACACCGTCGCTCATGATGGCGAGGAATCTCTTGAACTGCAGTCCAACAGTGGTGTTAAAGTGAGCGAAAGGTACGCCATCAAGAACCCCATCGTTGTCGGTCTTGGGGTAGCGCGACATCAGCCCCAAGGCGATCGTGAAATCAACGTTATTGGTAGCAGACACCAGGGAATCGAAGACGTCAGCGGCCGTGTTCAGGCCGAGAGGGGTGTAGATGCTGGCTTCGTCGTTGTTGGTGCCCATGATGTACGGGACTTTGACGAAGGATCCGTCCCTGAGCTGTTCTGCTGCGGGTCTGGCCAGGATATCACCGTCAACCACAGGGCCATATGCCACCGGGAAGAGTGACACGGTCGTCCTGGTTGCGTTGTGGATTTCTTCAAAGCTGGCTTTTCTCAAGCAGTCGAGCTTGTTCGTCGCATGTGGGCAGACGGTCTGCGTCACGTTGTAAGTCACCGAAGCCAATTTCTCTGCTTCTTGTCAGCATGTTCTCTTCTGCAGCAACGGATTCAATCCTTTCCTCACCATGGGATGGCTCCCAGACGCCCACGCCTGCAGGCGACCCGGATTGGCTGATGGCGCCGTGGAACAGCCCGTCATTGCGGCCATTGTACGCAAGCAGATGCTTGCCCACAGAGCCAGCACCACTGTCAAGGTTGTCAGCGTGAGGAAATGCACAAGTCATTCTACAGCCTTGATCGAAACGTACGCGCTCTCTCCGAAGATAGTCACCTTCTTTGGGTCACCGCCAAATGCTTCAATGTTTTCTTGGACCCAGCGGAGCGCCATCCTGGCAATTGTTAGTTGGGGACTGTTCAATGACACAGCACGAGCGTGCTGAAACAGGCGAGACATACCTCTGATCCCTCAGACCAACATTTGTAGACCCCTCGGCGAGCACTTCGTCTGACCAGAGCCAGCCCCAAGCAGCCAGCCGGTAGTTGACGTGGACAGTCATGATGGGTTGCCCCATGTTGACCGACCGCTCAATTAGAAGACTCGAGTTGTAGAAGCCCTCAGCACCGCTGCCGTAATACCAGCCGCCGCTACCCTGCATCAGTCACACTCACGAAGACGTGGCTCAAGCTTTCATGATTGAGGAGTACTTACCCATGTATCCAAAAGGCCACCGGCAAGAGTCCAGTCTGCTTACCCGCCGGACGCGTAATGTGCACAGAAAGGCAGTCTTCTCCTTGCGGGAGGACCAGGCGAGACTCGTCGAGGTAGCCCTGGCAAGAAAGGCGGTACGAGGTCGCGTTGTGATTACCGGACCACGTGGTGTTGAGGCTCTGGGGAGGCCTGAAACGCAGATCTCCCAGGGGTGGTTGCGCGTAGGGAACACCCAAGAATTGGTCCTGATGATGTACCGAGTCGTAGACACCGACGTAAGAGCCGTTCAGCGTCTTGACAACGGGGTCCGTGGTTGTTGGTGCGCAGTTGACAGCGCTTGCTCCCACGGTAACAGCTATAGCTGCACTCAGCGAAAAGTGGAACAACATGTCGAAATGGGAGACTTCTGGGAGCCACTGTAGATGGAAATACTTGGAGGCAGATCTTGAAGTTTCGATCGAAGTTTCTTGGAAGTCCTTCTGAAGAGGATGCCAAGTCGCAACTTTGAAGCCTCATCGTCACTATTTGTATTCCAATCCAGGGCATCCCCCCGCAGAGAAATCACTCTCTAGATAGACAGTCGGCTGCCTCTATCATGTGTGTAGTTCATCAACCCGGTATCTCGTCATGGTCTTCCCCAGTCCGTCGCCCCAACACGGCAGTCGATATGCAGTAGTCGCCAGCCACCCAATGAGGTCTTGGGGTCAGCTGCTTTTGGTAGGATCGTCAAAGGTCGCTAATACGCGTCTTATCTGCTAGCTCTCGCCGGGGATTCTCCTCACTCCGACCTCTGGCTTGGGGAGAGAAGATGACGCTCGCACCAATGCCGAGATGGGCAAGTTTCCAGAGTGCCCGATGACAACCCCGCAAACTTGCCCGTGTGTCCGTACTTGGCTTCTTCATCGGCACGAAAGAGCACGGAAGCCCGGCCTGTCGGTTCAGCGTAGTGCCAGGGGCTAGCAGGGACCTCTGTGGGGAAGATTTGCAGCAGGGACAGCTCGCTACAGTATCTGGGCCGCCATTCGGAAGCCGCCCCAATGCGGCAAGTACTGGGCCAGCCACTGTACGGTACCTACTACGTCACGCCCCTGACGCGCCTAGGCCGGTCGGCATAGCTCCAATCCCCCTGGCAGCTTGCACATTGTCATGTCCGCCTCCTCCAATGGCCCTCTGCTCGGCATTCAATCGTGCACATCACATCCCGACACAACATGGGCATGCACATCGAGCAGGTCAGTCATTGCAGCATTTTGCTTTCTATCCCAGACTCGCACTGATCAAGTGACAATCATAGCTCTGGACATATCCCATCAAGTCCTTACGAGGCGTGTCCGTCTCCTCAATTCAAGCTACGCCCACCGGCTTCGAGTATGATCGCCATTTCATGCTTTGGGATGTCAACAAGTCGGAAAACCTCCACATTGGGCTCAGGCCTGCCCTCTGCCTCTTCAGCACAAAGCTGTTGCCGGAGGGCAAGCCAGACACGATAGAGGTCGATTTCTCACTCGACCATGTGTTCGACAGGCCAGACAAACCTATCAGTCAAGCGACTCTGGCCGTGCCGCTGTTCCCTAAGGTCGAGGGGCTCGAGGAGCGCACAGTCACAATGCACCTGAGCCCGACGCCTGCGTACGACATGGGGGAGAAGTACAATTCCTGGTTCAGCGATCGCCTCGGCTACCCTGTCAAACTGCTCTACATCGGAGATTACCGTCGGAAGGTCTTGGGAAACATGGGCGATGGCGTCGCGAGCAGCTCCGTGCCCATGACCAACGTGGTGGGAATGTCAATCCCGATTACACTCGCCGTGGCCCTCGTCACGCACAAAACCTTCTACCATGGGGCCGTTCAATCGGCGCCGCTCATTACTTCCGTGGCGCTACTTCTTGCTGGCTGCGTCTTCCTCCTCCAGCGCCTCGGACTAGGCCTGCCCGGAAAGTCCCCCATGATCACGTTTGCGGACTTGGCTGCCTACCTCGTCATCAGCAAGACCAGCTACGAGGACGTCAACGGCAGGCTTCCGGACGACGAAGAGATGGACATTAGCAAGTTTCGGGCCAACATCGTCGTGTCTGGTGCTGAGAAGCCGTGGGAGGAGGACTTTTGGGCCGAGATGGTGCACGGGGAGGACACCCTTATCAAGCTGACTCAGAATTGTGCTCGTTGCGCCAGCCTCAATGTCGACTACGCCACTGGTAAACCGGGCGTGTCTGAAGCCGGCAAAGTGCTGAAGAAGCTGAGCAGGGACAGGCGCGTCGATCCGGGCACCAAATGGAGTCCCATCTTTGGCAAGTATGGCTTCATTATGCCGAGATCAGGGGCAGCCGATGGCGTTGTAATGAGAGTGGGTGACCCGGTGCGAGTCACCAAGCGCAACACAGCGCGAACCGTCACAGGTAAGAACCGAGCGTCTACTTTAATTCACAGATCAAATGCTAATTGGAATAGACTATCCCAAATCTTGAGTGAAATCTTGAGTGACGAGTATGTTCATCATTAGTATTACTCTCATGAATGGAACAATTTTGTTTATACATTGCGTGACTGAGTCAACTGCATGTGAACATCTTGAAAATTCTTCTCCAAGGAGTATACAATTGTCAGTGTTCACCGCTGCAAGTTCAGCCACGAACAGCAATCCTAACGGAGCATTGAAATAGCATGCATTATTCTGGGAATGGGGCTCTCAACACCTCATTGAAAGATTGTGGTAAATGGCAGGTCAATTTTTCTCTTGTCACCATTTCGATTGACATCCTACTTGCCACAGAAACTTCGAGTATCTAACGGTAATTTAAAGGAGATGTTGAATCCTACTTGAAGGGATGCATCGACAGAGACATCAATAAAATGAGCCAAACCCCCCAAAATACCATGTCCTGCTCGCATGTCGAAGCAGTCTGACAAGTTTCCTCCATCCTCGGCCTCAATGAAGCACAAGAGGCGCAGAAGCAAGGTAATCGTAGCCCTTCTGGGCAGACCTCTTGCGGAGGCCCTTGCCCCATTTGAGCATGAGGAGGAAGCTGGCGTTGAAGGCGATGCACAGGCAAGCCGCCATGATGAAGCAGTTGGTCAGGCCCATGTTCGTGTACCAGGGTGTTATAGCGTATCCAAAGGCAAAGCCGATAGTATTGCGGATAATCATGACCGAGACCATGGTCTCGCCGCCAATCTCCTTGAAGCAGTCGACGTTATACGAGACGGCGATCCCGCCCCCGGCCACGATAGCAAAGTTCATCAGAGCCAGGCCGAACGCGAGGCCAATCCAGTGCAGGCCGTGGTCGGCGCCAACACCCCAGAGAAGCAGGCCCCCAGCACCAACCACGGCGACGCCGGTGACAGGCCACAAGCGATGCTCAGCTTCGCGAATGCCACCATTGCGACGAGCCAGCCAGATGGCCCACTTGTCGGCAATCCAGCCGGACCAGAACCAGCCGACACCACCACCGAGGAAAGGTGCAATGTAGATGAGGCCAATCGAGGAAGTACTCCAATTGTAGGGCGGTGCGGAGAGAATGGCGGATGTCGTGCCGTTGAGAATCGAGTACCAAGCCAGGTTGATGCCATAAAGCAGACCGGCCCATGCCGTGCAGGGGAAATCCCAAATCATGATGATGGGTCGGTACATCATCTTCAGGACTCCCTTGAAGCTCGGGCGGCCAGAGAGGAAGCGGAAAGGCTTCTGGTGGTCCCAACTGGTGACGAGGAGGTAAGGGTTCTTGCCTTGCTTGTCCAGCCCGGCGGCAGCGGCAGATTCTACCGTGGCAAGACCGTTGACCCTGAGAGCATCATCTGTCTGGCGAGACGGGATCTTTGTATCGGCCTTCTCCTGATCAACGTCTTGTTCGTCGGCGTCGGAGGCCACGGTCCCCACGATCGTGCCCTCTGTCGCTGTTCCGCGGAAGTACATGGTCTCCTCGCCGAACAGATACACGATGACAAAGGCGGCCGCGGCGACCAGGGCTCCAATGTTGATAGTCCAGCGCCACCCATATGCGTCATTGGCGAAGCCAGCCATCAGTGGCGCAATGTTGGTCGATGCAAACAGAACCCAGATGTAGGCCCCCATGTAGCTACCGCGGTTGTGCGCGTAGTAGAGATCGAAAACGGTGACTTCAGGTTGAGATTCGATCGGTCCGCAGACGAAGCCAAGGAGGGCACGTTGGATGTACCATTCGGCAGGCGTCGTGGAGTAGGAACCCCAGACGGTGAGCGGGACGCACAGCAAGAGGGAGAAAAGGTATGTCCCGCGACGTCCGTAAGAGAGAGCAATGGGTTGCCAGATCGCGCAGGACCAGCCCATGAACAGATACATGATGGCGGCGGACTGGACAAATACGGACATGGAGATGCCGGTGTCGGCCACTATGTCCGCGTAGATGGACGAATGGAGAGTCGTGGGAATACCGATGCCGAGGGTGTACACAAAGGCCATGCAGAGGTTGAGAAGTTTTCGGTTCTCGCTCCAATTCAGAGGATCCTCCGGATCGTCGCTAGGCTGGGGTACGAGAATGATGTGCTCGCTCTTGGGAGCATGACGGCCGGTGGAGCGCCCTGACACGTCTACAAGGTGGACAGTGCCGGGGATGCTTTGAGTGTGGTCTTCTTCCATGTTGACGTGGGGCTGAAGCCAAGCTGAAGGGGGAAAATGGTGTCAATGATGGGATGGTGCGATGGTCGCAAGGTTTGAAGACCTGATGGTGCGATTTGGGTGAAGAGTGGAGGTTGATGTGGGGGAACTCTCGTAGATATAACATCAACGACCGTGCATACACAATGGTAACTTCGTCGAGCGAAGAGTGAATGGTCCACGATTATCGCAACCCTGACCTGCTGCGCCTGTGACTGGCAACGCGGGGTATCGCTAGCCGTTCTCAGGGTTGCGGCATGATGGACAGAACCGACAAACAAGAAGAGTGCTGTTGCTAATCCGACAACGGCCTAGACTGTTGTTTATCGTCTTGGCGTCGGCAAATGCCCAACCCAACACACGACGATAACTCGGGTTTCACCCCAAAATGGCAACATGGCGGAGGAAGTGGCACTATTTACACTCCCCGGAGGCAGATAAGCTTACTTGGCATTCACGCTACCCCAGACTCTACCACCAAGCGCCACCTTGAGAGCTGCGAGAAGTCCTGGGGGCTCCTTATCCAGGGGACCACTCTCAATTGCTCCGATTAGTTATCGCGGGGAGCTATCGCGGCGAGCTGTTCGTCAAGGTCAACACGGCCTCGACGAGCTCAATCACGCATCTCAACGGGCGCTACAGCGGGCGTCACAGGGCCACTGGGCGCAGCGTTCTTCAAACGGCATGTTCGCGAACAGGAATGGAACTTTGAGAGCCACGCATTATAGTGGTTTTGCAACTGTCACTGGATACCTACAGTCGATATCATGCAGTTGGGTCTGGTGTATGCACGAACTTATGATACGGACACCGACGCAGACAGCGGCTAAGGATACATAGTATCTACATGCTACATGCTTGTCCTATTGGACGTTGCCAGTACTAACCCAACGATGATTGCCATGATTACAACCAGAAGAGCAATTGCTTGCAGATACACAAGTGTAAAACTGCCTGATGAATGACCAGGGCCTGGCCTTGACTTCATGAAAATCAGTCGCCTGTGCTTCAGGAGGGGAGCCCGAGGAGCTGGGATGTATTCACCTTCAAGTCGCTGATGCTGCCAATGTAATACCGTGCGAGCACCTTGTCGGCCTCCTCGCTGTGTCCGACGTCCATGTAGGCCTCGGTAGCGTCTGTGCCAGCGACTTCCTCGAGCACATCCTCTCCGCCGCTTGGACAAGGGGTGTTAGTACTGCGCGCCAAGCGCGCCGCCTGTCTTTTGCCATGTAGCGACTCACGGATGGCGACTCAAAAAGTCAGTGCAGTTGTAGACCTTGCCCTTGATGATCATGTAAAGGTCATCTCGGCTGTTGTGTCGAGCCACCTCGTGAACTGAAAATGTTGTTGTGGAGGACATGGTAAAGGGCTAATCAGTCGTCGTCAATACGATTGAGACATGAATAGCTACTTGCTGACGTTCAAGACACATGGTAGGATGCAGAGTCCTGGTTCATTGTAAACAGTCGACACTTTTGAAGCACAAAACGGAATGAACTTCCGTGTTGTCGACGAGGTGGCTTCACTCGAGTGCGCTGCAGACACGAGGAATTACCTCGATGATCGTCCGCATTGCTGCTTCTGGACAAGACGCGAGCATTTCAGGCGCGAGAAATCGATACTGACAATTTCCTTTACGGGTCTCCTGGCGAGAGTGCACGTCTACTTGCAGCTCCAAGCTAAATGCCCAGAATGTAGGGCTGAACATTGACGTCGACGAAGGCAGTGTGGCTGCCCCTGGGCATCTTGACCTTCCTCAATCACAGTGCACCCGAAAGGCCGGGATCGATTGATGCTGCTGCAGGCACAGAGTCCACGCGGTGCGGATCGCCTTTCCCGATTCACCGCCAGACCGAGGCCGGAGGGGTTGAAGTGCACCATGCCGGAGTTGCGGCCCCATAGCTGTCCCCTGTTCACCCCTCCAAATCATTCACCTCGCGAGCGTCGCCGATATTTCCACGTGGCATTGCGAGGTGTGAGTGGAGTTACCCAAGAGTGCGGGGTGCGAGCTTCGCATGCTGGCTCCTTTGGGCAAGTGAGCACGGAGGGGTAAGATCTGGGCCGTGTGAGACCGTACGATTGCGGCCCCAACTACGTCCTCCTGTTGCCGGGTCGGCCAGTCGGACATTGGGCACCCGCCGCTTGTCTGGATGGTCGCGGTCCGCGGGGAGCGGTAGACTCTGAATAAACACGCCTCGCGTCTGCGACTGGATTTGTAGACCAATTCCCTTTTTCCATCAAGTTACTCACGCCCTGTGCCTACCCCTCGACAATCCGAAGCCTTGTTATTCAACCGCCATCATGTCAACAGTCGATTCCCTGCACGATACCTGCTTTGACTATGTCATCGTCGGAGGCGGAACGGCAGGCTGTGTTATTGCCAGTCGGCTCGCTGAGGCCCTCCCCGACCAAAAGATTCTCATGATTGAGGCTGGCCCGACCGACCTGGACAACAAAGAGGTTCTTGATTTGCGAAACATGTACAACCTCATGGGTGGCGAGTATGACTATGGCTACAAATCGATACCCCAACCTCGAGGTGAGCATTGATAACCCCCTCCCCCCCTTGCTACAGTGTCTGCCGCTGACACGCTTCGTTCCCAGGTAACAGCGAAATCCTCCATTCGCGAGCCAAGGTTCTCGGCGGTTGCTCCAGCCACAACGGAACTCTCGCCGTACACCCCTTCAAATACGACATTGACAAGTGGGTGGAGGCGGGTGCCGTTGGATGGGACTGGGACACGGTGAAGCGCCTTATTCGCAAAATCCGAACCCCTGTCGTCAAGATCCACGACCGCCACCGCAACGCCATCGTGTACGACTTCATGCAGGCAACCAACAAGGCTCTCGACCTCCCCATTCTCGACAGCGTCAACCCTTCAATTACCTCCGAGAAGGGCCTCGGCGACGGTGGTGTGTCGTTCTGCTCACTCATGTACGACCAGGAAACCGGCTACCGAGTCAGTGCCAGTGTTGCCTACATCCACCCCATCCTGAAGGGCGAGGAGAAGCGTCCCAACCTCACAATCCTGACCAATGCTTGGGTGGAGCGCCTCAACATTACCGACGGTGTCGCTACCGGCGCCAGCCTGAGCCTCAAGTCGGGCAAGAAGGTGATCGTCAAGGCACGGAAGGAGACTATCCTGTGTGCTGGCGCTTTCGATACGCCAAAGCTACTGCTTATCTCCGGTATCGGCCCACGCAAAGAGCTGGAGGATCTTGGAGTCCCCGTTGTTAACGACCTTCCGGGCGTCGGCGAGAACCTGCAGGACCACCCCGAGGTCATCATCACCTGGGAGCTCCACGAGCCTCTCGAGGACAAGACGGTCATGTGGGCCGACGCGGCGCTTCTGGCCCGCCGCGAGCCCGCTAACATCCATGGCGACGACGGCAACGTCCCCGACGCCATGATGCACATTTACACCATGCCCTTTGCCGCGCACCAGGAAGCCCTCGGCTATAAGGTTCCCAAGAACGTCTTCTCCCTGACGCCAAACGTGCCCCGCTCCCGCTCCCGCGGCAAGGTTTGGCTCAAGTCGACCGATCCCCGCGACTCTCCCGCCATCGACTTCCGATACTTCACCGACCCAGAGGGCTATGATGAGAAGACGGTCGTCTGGTCCTTTAGGGCTGCTCGCAAGATCGTGGCCCAGGAGCCGCTCAAGAAGTGGATCAAGCGCGAGGTGGCTCCCGGCCCGGCCGCCCAGACGGACGAGCAGCTCTCCGAGTATGGCCGCAAGACGTCAAATACGGTGTACCACCCCTGCGGCACGGCCAAGATGGGCGACACCAAATACGACTCCATGGCCGTTGTCGACCCAGCGCTCAAGGTCAAGGGCATCAAAAAGCTGCGTGTGGCGGATGCCAGTGTCTTCCCTTTGATTCCTACTATCAACCTGATGCTTACCGTTCTGGCGGTCGGTGAGCGTGCTGCTGAGATGATTATTGCCGATGCTGGAAAGCCAGTAGCCAACCTTTGAGTTAGGGGAGGGAATGTTGCTGTTGCTGGTTTAAGAAAGTGACTACATTTGTATGCGATACGGCATAAGAATTAAACCTATTACTTTGACCTTTGGTGAAGAGTATTTGCATGGAGTGCATATGGATGGGAGAGACCGCTGGAGCAACGCACACCTTCGCCCGCCGCTGTACACTATGCTCGACTATTCCTGTACGTTGTTTCTGTGCGTTAAGATATCTCAAGCAGTTATTCTGACGACTGGCTGGATTCTCTTCCTTCGATTAGCCAGACCAGAACGCTAGCTGAAGTAGACTATGGTAAAGGCGATGTTGATTGCAATATATTGGCGTATTCGACATGTGCATTGGACTGCACTCGCTCAAAACCGGTCGCTCATCACTTCAACGGTACAAAGCATAATGACAACAACTGTATCATTCTACATCTTCTCAAAACCGCAGCATCCAAACCTTCGGAAGCCGGCACACTACCTCAAGGCAACTTGAAAGCACGTCAAAGCCTGGCCCAGCTGGCCTGGCCCCTCAAAGATGGTGTCCAGTAGAACCGAGCTCAGGATGGGTGAAATGCTTCTTGGCGTACCCAAACCAGAGGGCAACAAAAAAGATGGCAGTAACACCGTAGACCACCGCGACATAGTTCATGTTCTCCGAGTTGGCGGGTAGTCCGTAGGGGAAGCTGAAGAAGATGACGGTGATAGGGTACCACGCCAGGAAAATGATGTTGGCGAGCAGGCCCAGGCGCGGGTACCAGAATGGTCCGTGGTCGAAGTTGGAGCGCCCCCGCCACAGGAGCAGACTGATGGGCACGGCGTAACTCGTGTACTGGAAAACGAGGCTGGCGGAGATGAGGGAGTTGAACGCCCTGTCGGATGCGAGATACAGGCAGCCCAGCAGTGCCAGGAAGGCGGCAGACCAGAGGAGCGCCCAGATCGGGGAGTGGAAGGGCGCCCCGTGAACCCTGCTTAGGTGCTTCGCAAACGGAAATCCCCTATTACAGGCAATCGTCCACGCCAGGCGGGACTGCCACACCTGAATTCCAAACATGGCAGCGCCGGCCGAGATGGTGAAAGGAATCTGGAAGGCGATGGCAGCTGCCTTGCTCTGGTTGAAGACCTCGTACATGATCGACAAAACCGAGTACCTGGTTTCCATGTCTGTGAGTGTGAAGGCGTAGATGAGGATCAGTGGCAGACCCGTCGCGAATCCAACAGCAATGGCCAGCAGCAAGGCCTTGGGAATGTTCTTTCTCGGGTTCGGGATTTCTTCGGAAATGTGGATGATGGAGTCGAGCGTCGAGTAGCACCAGTTGATCGAGTTGGAACCGATGAGGAACGCAATGCCGTTGCTCCAGCCCGTCTCCTGGATGAGATTATCGACAAACACCTGTCTGCCACTGAGCCACTCGCGGTTTCGGGCAGCCAGAGTGGCGATAAACGCAATGATGAGGCAGGCCGAGAGGGAGATGATGCCCTGCGCAACCTTTGGGATGACGTTCTGGAAGCAGCACACGAGAAGGGTGAAAAGGTTGATGCCCTGGAGGCCGAGGAATCCCATCCACTTTGTGGGAACGAAATTGGGGTTGATGAGCGTACCCATGGCAAAAAGAAGCTGAGTCGTTCCAAGGGCCGTCGAGGCTCCTGTGCACACGGCACCGGCCCAGCTGAGCAGGGCCGTGGCGTAGGACATTGGCCTATGTGGCCCCTTAGGAGCGAGCATGGCCACCCAGACGTATTGGCCGCCCGCATCGGGCATGGCGGACGAGAGCTCTGCCAGGCTCATCGCGGCAGAGAGGCCGACGACGGTGAGGGCTAGGAAGCCCCAGACCAGAAGAACGGGACCTCCGTAGGGGAGAATCGCAGGCAGCACAAAGAGCATGCCGATGGCTGTATTCGTGGTTGCGGCTCCCAGAACCATGGCGGAGAAGAGGTTGAACGGCTGCTTGAGGTTTTGCAGGTCGTCGGCGACGTCGAGAACAGACCCGGCTCGTCGCGAGACGACCGGCGCGGCGAGGTCGGCCGACTTGGAGTCATCGGAGGCGTCCATGGCAGCTGTCGAGACGGAGACTGGAGGCTTGGGGAACATTCGGTCGTGTGCTCAAATCGGTGCAGGGGGTACTGGGGTGTGTTGTGTTGTATCGTAGGCAAACTCCGTGTATGTCTTTAGAGGTCAAAGCTGGAGTCCGGTTTTGTCGATGACAGCCTTGTGGTGATGAAGGGAGTCGAGGCTTGGCAACCTGACGGCAGCACTGGCTTCTTATAATAGTGCGAATGATAGGTTGAGGGTCGCGGACCGAACGGGAGAGGAAGAGACTTGGAGGGTCTGATGGCGATGGTCGTGGTGCACCATGGTCAAGTGCCTGTGATTTCTGCCTGTGGTTTCTGCCATGTAGGTAGCAGGGAGACACAAAGCATCGCGGCAGATTGTGGCCCTCCGAGTCCGTGCCGGATAAGCGTCTATCTCCCTCTTCCCCCGCGCGTGGCGAGGTCCCATCAGCCCCCGGATTTTAGTGCCTATCTTTCATGACAGGCTAGGCATGCTGGGGGCTAGGTAGCCACGCGGGCCCGTAGATAATGCTCGCCAACTGGCCGAATGCGGTAATTTAGGGGCCAGACCGTGCCCACACTTGCGTGTCTATACGGAGCCGCCGCACTACCCGTGGCATTGGGTTGACTGTAGTAACCTTCTCATTTCGGAATTCTTGCGAAGGGAATTTCGCGAAGATAATCTCGCGAAGAGAATCTCGCGAAAAGAAACTCGCATAGAGAACAGAAAAGGAACTGAATGAGGCGCCAGGGTTAATGCCACAGCCTCTAGACTGGGTTAAGTTTTGTTTGAGATGGACAGCTCGATCTTAGTGAAGTCATCATCACAGCGCCAGTTTCCAGCTAAGCCGTCTGTGCCGCTTGATCAATTGTTCGGGCTCGGGAATGTGATGATATCCATGTTCATATCCCTCCATGGACTTGCGATCCTGAAAACTTGAACCGCAGTCGCCAAAGCTCAGAGTGTCCTCAACTCTGACAGAATGCTGTTGGCATCACGGATCACGCGAGACTACGTGGCTCTGAGAGTACACGAATTCATTGAAACTAGACGATGGAGACGAAGCTCCGAACTCGCTGAAGCCACATTCGGAAGTCCGGAGTGCCGAAAAGGTGCTTCCAGCGATGTCAGTGGAACTCTCCAAGTCTTCCATCAATCTGATCCAATTCTCGACCCCGCCGAGTGATCTTGATGTATCGATAATTGTCTGATTGGGGGCAGCTCTACTTGAATCCGCTTGGCTGGGCTTTTCGGAGGCTGGAGCTCGTGACGGTTCGAGGTACAAGAAGAAGGCGGTCACCTTGTCCGTGTCTAGGTAATGTGGTCGATAGTGAGTTGCTTCAAGTTATTGAAATTTCTCCACATGTATACGTTGTGCAATGGGAAACACGAGGGAACGTATGACCGCGAAACGGCAAAGGGAGCGTCTGTTCAGGCGCCACTTGGAGGTGGGAGCTCGTAGCAGTTGATGCGCCGCCCGACAAAACGGTTAATGAGAGGAGTCCCAGGACCGTCACTTGGCTTTATCTTTGTTATCATAACTATATTATAAGACAGAAGTAATCCAAAATGAAGTCCCAAGATTCTATTCCCAGATTTTGTTTATACTTCTCCTCTCGGTGGTCCCTCACCTGTCAGGCCGATACACCTCTTCCGATTCAGCAGCTCACCAAAGCTAAGTTCGCACGAGTCAAAATGGCCCTTTTCGCGCCTTCCATGGTTTGAAAACTTGCTCTTGTCGTGTTCTCCATCACAGATCGTCTGGCGTGGTCGACTGGACGCAATAGCTGTGACGAGTGGCTGAGGGCTCTGGCCTCACCTTGCTCCAACTTGAAGGGTGCCCCTTTGGCGGGGTAATCTCGGTCAGCCTCGGTGATATGGGGTAGGTGCTCGTTGAGCTCGGTGTATCAACTTCAAACCACCGCCACCACTGACATGCTCCCATGCTCAGGATTGCCAGGCCTGCATTTCCCCCGATCGGCCAACGGGGAGGCACTGCGGATGATCCAACCGAGACAGCACAGGACATGTCTCATCCCAGCCGTCGAAAGACTCCCCGCCAGAACCACCACAACACACTCGCTCGGAATGCAACAGCGCGCCAAATCGCGACGCACCGAGTCTGGAAAGCCATCAATGCCATCCATGGTTCATTGAGCCGCTCAACAGCCGAGCAATTCGTCAAATCACCGTTCAAGGAGGATGCGTCCACGTCTGCTTTCATCTTGTCGCTCAGCTGCAGCGCCGCGTTTCTTGGCACATGGTCCGTTGTGTCGGACTTGAGGGTGGAGGCGGAAGGGCTGAAGTCCGGACACGGAAGAGGGCCACACC
Organism: Plectosphaerella plurivora; assembly: GCA_020726575.1. Taxonomy (NCBI): domain Eukaryota; kingdom Fungi; phylum Ascomycota; class Sordariomycetes; order Glomerellales; family Plectosphaerellaceae; genus Plectosphaerella; species Plectosphaerella plurivora. The sequence continues at coordinate 36,315 of JAGSXJ010000051.1, read as the reverse complement.
TCCAACGGCTCCGTGGCCCCCATATGTACGGAGCTCTTCGCCGCACCAGTGAGAAATCTCTTGCTTCCCAAGCTGCCACCAGACAACAACGACTGCTAACATGGAAGGTCTCAATGTTCATACGGGGTTCTGGAGAAACAACAATGGCATACCACTCCTCATCCCGGGTTCGTACCTCTTGCTGACGTCTGATCAGACAATGAACTCAGCGACTCATTCCTCGATGTCGTCCTCACCCTTCCGAAATCCCAGGGCACTCTGCTTGTGGCCTTCCTCGCCATCTTCACGAGCCTGGCCGTTGCAAATCTCTGGCCCATCATCTGTCTGATCATGCATCAATGGAGGTCCACGGCATCTCCCCGACTGGGTCTCTACCACCAACAACAAGCCATCCTCAGCAACACCCCCAGTCCCGCAGCGGCAGCTCTCAGCTTCACCAAGTTGGCCTGGGCATGGAGGCAGGCCAAAATCAAAGGAACCTACCGAAGCTCACTGGTCTTGATCACAGTATCAGTCCTATCATTGGCAATATTCGCCGGGGCCGGTTTGGCAACTGCCAAAATCGAGCTGGACAGTGACGAGGTGCTTGTGTACAACGACAAATGTGGATGGCCGCATCTGACAGTCGATCGAGACTTTGAGCCCTCGGAGTCACTCAACCGGACAGAGCAGGAGCAGCGGCGTGCCGTCACGTCGGTCTGGGCACACTGGATTTCCTCGCGAGGCCTCGAATACGTCCGCAATTGCTATACTCCATCCAACGTCTCCGTCAAGTCAGAGACCTGCAACACTTTTACCGTCACAAGCCTCCCTCTCGAGACGCGCAATGTGTCTTGCCCCTTTCCAGACGAGATTTGCGGTCTGCCTGAAGCTTTCCAAGTCGACACGGGCTTCATCGATTCGAATCTCCAACTAGGTATCGACACTGCCAAGGATGAACGGATTCGATTTCGAAAGGTGTCGACGTGCGTGCCGATGCGTACAGAGCGGTTTTCCAGCGACTGGATTGACCAGGGCTCCTCAGAAACCATCCTCCCTGGCGACAAGTACAAATATTTCAATGTTGGAGCCTTTGAGGATCGCGATCACACCTGGTCAGTCTCCAATTACAGCTTGTTCTACAACGCCGGTGCGCCAGGCGACAAGGGCATCTACACACTCGGGTAAGTACACCCTCCAATGCTTCGTTCACACCTTTTTGCTAACGTCCCCAGTGCCGTGCAGTCCTTCGCCGACGTCCGTAATGACACCGCTCCCGTCGGCTTCACCCCCATCTCCGCCCTCGAAGTCCCCGATGCCGACACATCCGTCATTTACATGACCAACAACGCACAATACGCAACCCCCGTCGAGGACCCCTGGTTCCGCGCGACAAACAAGACGGATCCCACGGGCGCCAATCGCACCATGATCATCCCCGACGAATTCTGGATCAGCGATCAAGTCTCCTCAGCTCTTGCATGCACGGAGCAATACCAATTCTGCGCCGACGATACCTGCAGTCCTCTAGCAGGCGTCGCAAACAACGCAACAAACCCCTGGCGCGGCCTCGAACTCAGCGAAGACCAACAGGAGCTATTCAACATACTCTCCGTGGGCATCGAGGCAATCACCCTAGCCGGTGGCGTCTACTGGCTTGGGCCGAACATGCTACGTGCCAACGAGTTTGTGTGGTTCACCGACGGGATGCCATTTTCGACAGGCCTGCCGCCGACACAATGGCAAGACGAGGTGGTCAACTTTGGCCAGGCCATGCTCGCCGTGCTGCAAAGAATGGTTGTCGACTACGCCTCGCCGTCTAGTTTCATCCTCCAGACCTCAGCCGGCCCGGTGCCTTCAACGCAATTCATCAAGTCGATGCGAATCGATGGCGACGGCCAAGAGATCTGTCCACAGATTCGCGTGCGCGATGCGAGGTACACCAACTTTAGCGGCGTGGGCTTACTTATTGTGCTGTTTGTCGGCGTCTTCTCCATTATTGTCAACGTCTTTCTGATGCCGCAAGCCGCCTTCTGGGCGCGTCGCAAGTTGCATCGCACGACGTATCCTGAAAGGGAGTGGAACGCGGGTAACCTGTTGATGCAGCAGCGGGACGCTCTCGAGGCGAAGGGTATTGGACCATGGGAGCTTGATGAAACTACGGGTGTCCCGTGGGTGAAGGCGTCGGGAGTCACGGCTGATGCGCGCCTCTTGAGCGTGGGCAGCGCGTACCAGCCAGTAGAACAGCAGGTGTCGAAGGACCTAAGGGTGCAGGAGAAGCCAATGGGCTGGGCTCAGCTGCGGAATAGCATCAATAGCAGTGCATCGAAGACGTGACAGCCAAGCCCGGAACCAAACTACGTAAAGTCGTAATGCATTATACCCAATCGTGCCTCTGCGATATATGATCACCTCCGGCGACTAGTCGTGAACGAATGATCACGCGGCCGAAAGTGCTTCGTCAGGCGCAAAGCACTTTGAAGCCAGGTCCGTGGATGGCCAGGGGCAATTACCCGCATATGAAGGCGCATAGCCGAACCACACCACGACGTTCTGCTTTAGGCTGATGGGAGCTGCCACCCCGGATTTTCCTCCCGGGCTCGGCAGTTGAAGTGAAGCTTAAAAGGACGCTGGCTGCCGACTACATCGTGAGCATTCGACAAGCATCAACGGAGAACATCAGCATCATGAAGCTTTCTGCCGTTCTCGCCCTCGGCGCACTTCAAGGTGCCATCGCCCACTGTAAGCAGGCCATCTCTCTCTCTTGATATGATACTGACCTCTTCAGACGTCTTTCCCGCCATCTCCTCCGGCGGAACATTGTGCCAAAACTGGGGTTGCGTCCGCCAGACGACAAACTTCCAGAGCAATGGCCCCATCACCGACGTGAGCAGTTCACAGATGAGCTGCTACGAGCTCAACCCCGGCCGTGGACCTACCGGTGTGCTTTCCGTCGGCGCCGGAAGTACAGTCAGTACGTACATTCCTGAAGCACGCCTCATCATGGATCTCACTAACTCTGGACAGCTTTCAGCGCGAACCCTAACATCTTCCATCCCGGGCCTGCCATTGCCTACCTCGCCAAGGTACCTTCCGGCCAGAGCGTGTCGTCGTGGAACCCCTCGGGCGCTGTGTGGTTCAAGGTCTGGCAGGAGTCTGCGGCGGTCACGTCTGGCGGCATCAGCTGGGCCAGCAACAGTCAGTCCGCCTTCCCTTTTCACTGCATCTTCACCACTAACTCGCCCAGACGCCGGCTCGGTCAGCTTCCCTATCCCGAGGTGCATTGAAAACGGCGACTACCTCGTTCGATTCGAGCATATTGCTCTGCACTCTGCTTCCAGTGTCAACGGTGCCCAGCTATAGTAAGTCTTTCGCGTCACCGAGAATTGTGCCTCGCTGACATGCACGCCCAGTCTGAGCTGTGGACAGATTCGGGTCACCGGCGGAACTGGAGGTTATCGCCCGGCCGGAATGCTCAGCTTCCCTGGATCGTACAATGCCAACGACCCTGGGCTCAAGGTCAACATCTACTATCCGGTGCCGACTAACTACCAGCCCCCCGGCGGAGGTGTTGGGTCGTGCTGAGGAGTTGCCAAGCAGCAAGGGGCTCAAGACCTTGAGCCAAGTGTTGCTGTCGTCGAGGATGATCGTTACAAGCATTCATGAGTCTCAGATCACAACTCAAACACAGACGGCTCAATCAAATGTCGATTGACTACAAATCCTCCTTCACGCTTGCCTGTACTCATGCCCTAAATCGTGTACCTGAATCCCGCCGAGCAATCCTCATCATTAATCTCCAGCTCCTTCTCGCCACGATCGGCCTTGCGGTTCTGAATCTTAAAGTCGAGGGTCAACACGCCAACCAGGATCAGCGACAGCAGCGAGCAGGCAATGCAGGTGTACATGCCCGGGCGGTAGCCAGGGGCGTCCTGCTGGCGGAAGACAAGCGAACCGCAAATACCGCCGATACCACCAAAGCTAACAAGGGTGGCACTGCAGAAGGCGCGCTTCCACTGGCCGCGAATGTTGTTGGCCTGGTAGGCCATGACAGCGGGGATGTTTGAGTTGGCGCCGGCAGTGGTCAGGAAGACGCCAAAGTAGCGCACGTTGGCGTTGGGGTGGAAGCCCATGATTGGGAGACCGACGAGGGCAATGAGCATGTTGATGGCGATGATGGGGCCACGCATGCGGTACTTGTCACCGAGCCAGGCGGTGCCGTACATGACCATGCCAGCGAAAGCGTAGGGAGGCGCGATAAGGCACTGGGCCTCGCCAACGCTGAAGCCCATGTTGAGCTGAAGAATGATGGGGAGGAAGTAGGCGAGAGCGTAGGCGAGGGTGGTCGTGTTGAAAAAGATCATGGCGTAGGCCCAGATCTTCCAGTCCAAGCCGGCGGCAAAGAACTTGCGGGCGTTGAACTTGGGGGTCTTTGCGTCGCCGCGGTCGCGCTGGACGCGGGCGACGATCCATTCGCGCTCGCGCTCGCCGAGGAAGGCCCAGTTGGAGCGGTGGCCATCGGGGAAGTCGACGAGGAAGAAGTAGCCGGCGATGGCGACGAGGCAGGTGAGGAGACCTTCGATGATGAAGATCCATCGCCAGCCGCTGAGGTCGGCGAGGCCCTTCATCTGCATGAGGCCGTAGGCAAGGATGCCGGCAAAGGCGGAGGCGACGCAGCCGAGGAGGTAGAAGACGGAGTACCGCTTTCCGACTTCGTCTAGGGGGACGGGTTAGCCATGAGGGATTTGGGCAAGGGGATTGTGAGGGCTTACATCTCGTGTACCAGGTGCTGAGGAGGTAGACACAGCTGGGGAAGAAGCCGGCCTCGAGAACACCGAGAATGGCGCGCATGGCGGCGAGGTCTGCAAAGTTGCGGGCGAAACCCATACCGATCATGACGGCGCCCCAGGCGAGGGTGATGCCAGAAAGGTGAATCCTAGGTCCAATCTTGCGCACGATGATTGTGCTGGGAGGCTGGAAGATGATGTAGGGGATGAAGAAGATGAGCGAGACGATGTTCTGGGGAAATAAAGTTAGCTGAGGTTGCCTGTTGGGTAGCGCTGGGGGAACTTACGTATCGGTTGTTCACGAGCAGGTTAAGCTCCTCGCGCATGCCGGCAATGGCGGCGGCGGACAAGTTTGTGCGATCCATGAGGGAGACGCAGTAGAGAACGCCGACGGTGATGACGAGGCGGCGATCGACATGGGCGATGATCTTCTTCTGCTCCTCGGGGGTGAAGCCAAAGTCGTCCGAGTCGGTGTCATTGTGGGCGACGTCGTGGGAGGGCGACCGGCCGGCCTTGTCGCTGATGTGGTCAAAGTCCTCCTTCTCGGGGTCCCTCTGGCGGGAGGTGTCCATGTTGAGGGGAGGAGGCATGATGGGGAGAAGGAAGTTGAAGTGGGAGACTGGGTCGTTGCAGTGGCAGTTGGAGTCAGGCTGGAGGTGAGGTCTGTCGCACGACTGCTGCTGTTCGACTGAGGGCTTGAAGAAGAAGAGAGTGCTACCTCACGGATCCTTTTGTAGATCCCAGGTCGGCAACTCCATCAAGCCGTCACCGTGCGTCCCTTCTCCTTGCCCTTGCCCTCGCGTCTCCCCCATCATCGACCTTGTCCACCTAGACCGAGGCCGTGTCCATCGGCCAGACAGGCCCTCATCTCCCCCGCAATCTTGATCGGACGTCTGTCCATGTTCGGACTGGGGGAGGGGGAGGGGATGGTGGGTCCAAGACAGAAGGACGAAAAGACCAATCAGGGGGCGAAGAGGCTCGAGAGATGCCGAGGGTGGCGGCCAGAGGGAGCAAAGGTCAGTCTGATCAGAGAGAACAAGGGCATGATGTCCGACGCCGTCGTGGTGCTTGGCCTAAAGATGCCCCCCCTTTCTGGCATGTCTTCCTTGCTGGTGGGCCTGGTGATAATGCGCTTGACGTCTACGGCGTGGAGGGGGCGTTCAACCTGAGGCGGGGAGACGGGGAGACGGGGAGACGGGGGGAAGGACGGGTTGTGCTGTGAGATCTGGGGTAGACTGGGCCTCTCCCGTGGCCGGACAACACCTTAGGGGGCAAGCTTACTAGGGGCTCCACCCCTCCCGGAGCAAGATGCACAAGCGTGAGAGGGAAAAGGGCGGGGTCGGTTCCATTCCGGGGAGAAGAGGCGGTTGGAGTTGGTGAACACTGACTGTGAGGCAGCTAGAGCTGAGCTGACGCTGCGTGTTTGCCGCCCACGCGACTCGGGACTTTTGCTTGGCGCTGCATCGGCATTGGTTGGCTCCCCGGTCGATATTTCTCTTTTCGTGTTAGGACGCGAGGAGGTGCGGGCGATGTGTTCGTGTGGAAGTGGTTGTTGATCCGTCGGTTGGGTCGGAGATGGGTTGGTGACACCGGTGACACACGGGACGTACGGGCTGTGAGGTCCTGTTGGGGCTGGGGCTTGGTCATGCCAGGCAAGGGACTTTCTCGAACCATGTCGCGTCCCCTGTTCCGGGGTGTTCCGTTCAGGGTATGTTGTCTAGCTGCAGCGCCCAGAGGATGGACATGGAGGTGTTGGCATGTGATGGTGGAAGCTTCGTGCAGGCATTTTACCAAAAGATCACACGACGAAGGCATCACCAAGTCAAGAGAGGGGAGAAGTAGAGGGCAGAGGAAGACGGGAAGCAGCGCGGCAGCTGGCAGACGGCAGTCCTCTTCCCGTCCGTCATTAGCACTTCCCCTCCCCCCTCCCCGCCGCCTCCACTGACGACGTACACACGAAACCGGCATGTTTGGACAAAGGGCAGATCAATGGAGACAAAAAAGGGGGGAAGACCAGCGGGGGGAATGTCCGGGAGGAACCAACGAGGAGACTGGCAATGCAATTCGGGTTCGGAGCCAGGGAGTGCCCCGTTCTATTCCCAGCCTGCTATCATTATCCGGCCGCAAACTCTCTCCACCGCTTCCCCCTTGCCCCCCTGCCGTCCCCTCCCCCGCCTTCACCCCCAGACTCTGACCGCCTTCCCAACACACCCCCAGAAAATGTCCAAGGGCCCCTGGACCTCGGCACCTTTTCGACGCTTCCGCCGCTCATTGGCCCGGCCCGTCACCATTCCTTCTCCCCTCACTTACCCGACCGAGCCAATTTCAACCTCAGCATCAAACAACCACACCACACCTACCACAGCAGAGCAAAGCTTCCTTAGCCCAAGCCTGGGCGTCGCATCCATCGAACCCAGGCCGCTGGGAGATCGACCGTCGCATGCAGCCCAGCGCCTTGGTGCCAGTAGATCGGTGCGGCGCGGTACGGCTCCCGGCTGGCTGGCTGTTTCGCAAACTTCGCTCAAAGCGGGAGAGGACGCGACCTGCAGGTGGCTGCAGCCGTGTCTTGGACGCGGCTTGATATGATGTCTGGTGGTGTCTTTGGTCTTGGATGTCGAAGGATGCCGCGGTCCGAGGCTGGATGAAGCGAAGGAATGAGGATTCTCGGTTATGGTGTTTTGATGCAGAAGCGATGTTGAGACAAGGTTGCGAAGGGAAGGTTTGCGAGGGTGTTGACGTGGCTCATCTTCCTTTGGTGTTGTCAGAATCCTTGGCTTGATCCTGCCTCGGTTGAAGCCATTGATCCAAGGCGTCCGCCTTGGCACGTCTCTTGTCAGCGACATCAGACAACGGCTCGTCGGACTCGGCGCTGTTGTCGAGTCAGCGACACCGGATGACAGGCGCCTCGTGGGAGTTCGGCCACTGCCAAAGGGTTGCGTGCCCAGAGCCGATGTCGGGCTGCACTGCGTTTGCCAACTGGTGTCGTCGCCTGACTCGGTCCTCCCCATGCCAGGTCATACAGCAGGCCAACTCTTACAATATGTGCGTGCCTTTGATAAGGCGGTGTCTGCAAAGTGCAGTAACTGTCCGCGGCCAAAGCAGACAATTTGTGCTGTCGGTTGGCGACTTGGACTCTGGGTGGCAAGCCTCGAGCTCCATCACATCACCCACGTCGTCCATCATCTCGAGACGAGATAGCAAAGCCGTCAGAACGGCAGCTTGGAGGATCGCCTACTTTAATACAGCATCAACCAAGTCCCATTGTTCACCAGGTAAGTCATCCCTTCAGCCCAACATCAGCAGCAACATCGCCTCATCTTCACCAAAGCCTTCACCTCGTACTCGGAATGGTCGTTCATCTCTTCTCATCAGTTACGGGCAGCAATTAGTCTGAAAGCAAGCTGACGCTCCTCGACATGCCATCTCATGTCACCCAGGTCTCCCTCTCCCCTCTCAAGACACCACAGACTCGTGACTGCTTGAGCCCTTCCCATTACCAACTCTCACATCACCACCCCGTCCACCAACAACCGACTCGTATCCCGCCCACGTTCTCGCCCTCGGCACCTCCATCGATCTAGCCTTCGCGACCTGCCCCATCATCTCGATCCCCTCATCCTCGCCCACAGACTTGTCCCTCACACCCAAGCCGGCAGGAAGTCGATAGTCAAGACCATCCCTCGAATCTGCAATCTCGTCAGGACACAAACACCAATCGGAGGGAAGAGAACTTACTCCACCAGACGACAACAAAGTCCAGCGCCGTCGGGACCCAAGTGATCAATGCCAAAATCTGGCCAAACCCCCATTTTCCCTCTTCAATCGAATCGCCCGCTCGGTCTGCAATCTCTGCTCTCAGTCGGACAAACACACCAAGTGTCGTCCACATGAAGACAAATGGGATCACACCAACAAACACCACAAACATCCCATCGACAAAAATACCCCCCATGTACCGATGCCGATGCTTCCAAGCCGTCGCGCGCCTCAGCACCCTCCAGTCGCGGAACATGGTCCAATGATACGCCAACCACGCCGGGACACCCAGCCCCAGATACGCCGTGGCCCCAAACACGCATGACTTTGCCACGATAGCCGTTTGCTCCTCTTTGAACCGATAGCACCGCTTCTCAAACGCGCTATCATCGAAGATCTGCCCCAGGACATGCCGCAGGCCCATGGCAAACGTGACGCAGCACAGGACAAACAGCGCGATGCGGCGCGGCAGCGGGCGAGCGCACGCGGGGACGTAGAATGGCCACAGGGCGATGAGGGGAGGTGTGACGAGCACCGCGCTCAGAGCGCAAAAGGCCTGGGTGTAGGTCGCGCGGTCGGTGAATGTGAGGATGATAGAGGCGATGGACACACTGAGTGCGAAGAGGAGCGCCGTGTCCCAGAATATGCCAAGTGATGACTGCAGTGCCGTGAAGAAGGGTCGGTCGCTCATGGTGGCGATGCTCATCCGTCGAGGAGGATGTTTGAGCACGAGGGAGTAGAAGAGGGAAGAGAGGATAAAGAAACTCGTGATGCCGACTTGGATCGAGTATGCCGAGAGGACCTGCTTCACGTTAGCTGGACGTCCAGTACGATTCCACGGTTCATCGCTGACTCCAATTCCCGCCAAATCCGAATTTCCCTCCCACCCAAGGGCCTGGCAGTACTCGACCAAACATCCTTCCGTCAAAGTCTCGCGCATACTGTTGAGACTTCCATTCGTGTCAAGGTACCAGTTGATTATGTCGCCATGAGGGACGTCAAGGCCCCCTTCGAAACTGGCCTCGACCATATCCACCAGCGAGTCGTACGGTACATTGACCTGCGCAACTTCAGGCCAAGCAACAAGAGCCGCACCGGTCGCTCGGCAGTCTCTGGTGAGGTCGAGGTCGGCAAGCGTCAGATTCGCCAGAGGCGATGCGCCGCCGCTCATCGTGTCGATAGGGTCGCACCGTAGGAAGCAAGTGCGAGGTTGTCCGGGGAAGCAGGTTGGTGATTCTTGGTTTGGCAGAGATCGAAATTAGAATGAATGAGGTTTGAGAAAGGGAAAACTGCGGCGCAATTGCCTCGGGCGAGGTTTGCAAATGATGGAGCCTGAGGTGCAGTGAATGGAGCCTTCACCCCGCCTGCGCCCACCCGTCAACGACGCTGTAGGACCTCTTGGCATCCGTCAGTCTGCCTTGGCTGTCATACGTGCACGCAGAATCTCCGAAGAGTTTGGGGGCCAAAAATGTTTCTGACCGCGCAGAAGATGGTGGCTGATTCACATGGGGCGAAAAGCATCTAGTTGAGAAGACTGCGCCAACAACACCTATTTCCTATGACCACCTCACTTACGCAAGCACACAGAGTCAGAGCGACAGATAGTTGGAATCGACAGGTTTATTATAGATGGTATCTACCAGCGACCGACAAACAATGAGTCACAATAATGTGATTGATTGAGACAAGGCTCGTAGCGAGCCCGCTTCCCACGGGGGGCCATGGTAAGTGGCAAAAGATGGCATGCAGAACGCGATGCCCGAGATGCTTCCAAACGGCGCTTAGAACATCTTGTGCAGGGCACGGCGCCACGCGGGCCAGGCGGCAACCTTGGCGCGGTAGGCGTTGATCTCATCCCAGTCGTGCTCACGGAGACCGACATCCAGATCGATCTGGTCAATCTTCAGCCAGCCGTCCTTCTTCCAGAAGTAACCGGCAATCCAGAAGACGAGGACGACGGGGATGGCGAGGAGGGTCTGGAGGACACGCTCGTACGAGACGGGCTTGCCCTTGAGGCCACCGGGAGGAACAAAGGCAGAGTAGATGGTGGCGATGAGAATCAGGGCGCAAAGGGTAAGACCCATGTAGGAGCCGTAGATACCGCCGGCGGCCTTGAAGGGGATGCGGTCCATGGAACGACCCTGGCGGTTCCAGGCAGTGCGGAAGCGAATGTGGCACAGGCAAATGGAGCCCCAAGTGAAGAGGGCAGCCAGACCGGAAAGAGCCAGAAGCCAATCGAAGACGACCATGCCACCCTCAGCAACGACGATGTAGGCAAGGGGTCCGAAGGCGAGAAGGAAGAGAACGGAGTAGAGGGGACGTCCGGACCTGTCGACGAAGGTGAAGATCTTGGGGGCGTATCCCTGCTGGGCAAGGGCGGAGAGGGTACGGGAGCCACCGTAGACGCAAGAGACACCGATGGAGACGACGGAGATGCAGATGACGACGTTCATGAAGTGGTCGTAGCCGCGGAGACCAGCGTCTTTGCCAGCCAGCACGAAGGGAGAAGTACCCTCCTTGTAGGCGTTGACGGCACCGAGCAGACGGTCATCGGTGGAGGAGACGAGCATGCCAACGAGGGACAGACCAACAACGTAGAAGAGGGTGATACGCCAGAAGACCTGCTTGATCGCACCGGGGAGGGCCTTGGCGGGGTTGTTGGACTCGGCGGCGGCCAGACCGACCAGCTCGGAACCGGAGTAGGAGAAGGCGGCGGTGACGAAGACACCGCAGAAGCCGGAGAAGCCGTTCTGGAACGCGCCAGGCTCGTACCAGAAACGGGCACCCCAGTACTCGCTGAACTTTCCGTTCGAGGGACCACCACCGCAGATGAGGATGACGGCGATGAACATGAAGATGACGATGGCGGCGAGCTTGAAGCAGGAGCTCCAGAACTCTTCCTCAGCGTAACCCAGGGTACCGAAAATGTTGACGACGATGATGACAACCCAGAAGAGGGTGACCCATGCGGCGGCGCTGGTTTCTTTGTCCCAGTAGGCGACGGTGAAGGAGCAGACGACAAGTTCGAAGGGAAGGACGATCAGCCATTGGAAAACCTGGTGATGCAGTGTCAGTAAAACGTGTGGACAAGTGAAGGCGCAGGATACTCACGTAGTTCCAGCCCATGGCGAAACCCCACGAGGGGTCGATGAAGCGGGTCGAGTACGTGTAGAAGCCACCGGAGACAGGGTACATGACGGCGAGCTCGCCGAGGGCGTGGACGACGTTGAAGATCATGATACCAGCGATAGAGAAGCAGAGGAAGATGGAACCGGGACCACCACGGGTGAGGGCCTGACCGGAACCGACGAAGAAACCAGCACCGATGGAGCCACCGATGGCAATCATGTGAAGATGGCGCTTCTTCATGGAGCGATCGAGCTCGATGTCGCCGGTACCATAGTCACCTGGAAAGCGGTTGTCAGTAATGGCCAGGGGTTGTTGGTGGGAAAAGGCCGCAACTCACGGCGTCCGAAAGACTTGAGGTTCAGACCGTTGCGTGTCATGAAGTCCTGCTCACGCCAATCGCTGCGGACGTCACCGGGGAGGTGGACATCGTCGACGTGCTGCTTCTCGCCATCGTGGGTCATGGGGTCCTCGACGGTCGGGGCGCCGGTGGACACGACGTTCTCCTGCTTGGACATGTTGGAGGTTGTGTCGCTCAGGAAGGAGCTGCTCTGGTGTTCCGCTGTGGGGATCTTTTGAAACCTCTTGACCTTGTCTGGAAGAGGGAGGGCGAAGCTGGAGACGAAGGGAAAAGGGGAGTCCAGAAGACGGGAGAAGGTTCTCTTTTATGAATGTGCCAGAGACGCAGACGAGACGGGGAGAGGAGGGGAGAGCCCGGTCTGTCGGGGGGGGACCCTCCCAGGGGGGGTGGCAACGACGGGAGTGCCAAGACGAGAGGTAGCGCGAAAGCAGCAGGTGGAGAGGTGGTCTTCGCTGATGGCGATATCGACAGACCGGGGGGGGCGCAAGGAGACGAGGAGAGGTCCTTCCCTTCCTGCCTGGTGGTTCGTTCCTTCCATCTCCAGACCCCTGGCATCGCCTAGGAGGAAAGGGAAGGAGGGGGGGGAGGGGGGTCAGGCACACCTCGCACCTGCAACAGCGGCACGGGCGAACAGACGGCAATGTGCCTTCCATGCATGGAAAGATTCCAGGCCGACACCCTATCGGCGGGAGGTCGTGTGGTGATTGGCCCGGGGGAGCTGCCTCGACATTGCCTCGACAGAAAGGATGGACCAGGTGCGACGGGACAGGGGGCAGTGGTTGGCTCAAGTCTGGCGGGGGCGCCGACTCGATCGCTCCACAGACAAGACCATCAAGGCGGCAGGCGCATCCTCCCGGTGGCACCCCGAGGTCGTGAAGCCGTCGAGGTGTGGTTGAGGGCAAGTGGGTAGGGGTGCCAATGGGGGCTTGGGGGGGGTTCCCCCAGACACCTTAATCCAGGCTTGGCGCAGCACCTGCCACAGGCCAGCCGGTGGCACCTTCCTTCCCAGAAAGGAAGGTGCAAAAGTCGTCGAAATTGGCTGGAACTGCCGCCAAGTGATTAGCTGCCCACCCCGGGTGAGATGGGTCCATCCTCGTTGCCAAGCAAGCAAGGCCCCGGCAGGAGCAAGCTCTCTGGGCCAACAGTCGCACGCGCAGCCCCAGCGGTGGCACCGTGCCCGACGCCGGGATGAGCCTCTCCAGCAAGTGCCATTGGCCAGAGGGCTGGACCTACATGGCCCGAGCGTGGGAGACGGAGGGCCCAGGTGTTTGTTCTGGCCTCCACATGCTGATAACAGAAATGCGCCTATCACGCTGACGGGGCTAATCCCATTGGACGCCCGAGCGGGCGTCGGGGGTCTCCCGGCGGGGGGTTCTTGGAAGGAGGCAGCTGTGATCTGGTTGTCGTGTGCTTCGTTCGACCAACAGCCCACCGAACAGACGCACGGCTGCGCCGATGGCCACGGGCCAGAGCTGGGTTCTGACAGCCTCGCCCGGACAAATACGACGAGAAGAGGATGCCACGCGCTTGGATGCGCTAGACGGTGAGCGACACGCGACTCAGGCCGAGGGGCCGAACGACATTCTTTGTTCTGGAGGGGGAAAAGGAAGGAGCCGCCAGATGACGCTGTGGTGGCGCGCGTGGCTTGCAAAGTGCGCCAAAGCTCTCGAATTGGCCCGACGAGGACCCGGTGACTTCAACGGTGCGGTACTTGCTTCTGTGTGTCTTCGATTGAGCGTTCGCCCACCACACGCCTGTCCAACTGAAGCCCGCATCGAATCCATTGTCCACCACCCGAAACCTGCACGTCTCAAGTCATCCGCCGCGGCGCATACCCGAATCTCGAGCCCTACCGTCTGGGCAAACCGTCCTTCTTGGCCTCCTCCACGACCAATGCCCTCTCGTTGATATGTACAAAAGCTGGGCAGTGGCGGACAAGGTTTGGCCACCGCCGCACGACCATCAGCACATTCATCGATAAAGGCTGCCGATCGAAAGGATTCCCGAGAACCTTGGCCTTCACTACCCGCTGCCCTCCCGAAGAGGCACACTCCTTGAGTCCTTGCGGCTTGTCCGGCCTGGCGAATGGCACCTCCCGCATTCCCGACAGGGTGGACTGCCGCGACTCAAGACGCGGGTATCTAGCGGCTCCCGCCGAGCCAGACAGACAGCATGCCAGCATTCAGAAGCCAGGAGTTCCGAGTCAACGGCCAACAGCCCAGGACCGCGCCTGTCTCGTGTCACATTGACCAGGAGCCCGACCCCAGACCAGACAACCACAGCCGACCTGCCCTTTTGACGCGCAGCCCGTGCTTGCCGTGCCGCAGGCGCTCGTGTGCGGCGTGCGTGCCTCAGGTGAAGCGACGCCAAGAACCCGAGATGTCGTCTACGACACGCACATTGGCACGCAGGCAGGGCAACAGCAGCTCGCATGTGGTTTGGGTTTCGCTAGCGCACCGCGACGGATCGCCGGGGACCTTGACAGTCTTGCCTCCTGCCTGTTGCGACTGGCGGCTCCGGAATTAGGGGTAAGCCGCCTGGGGGGTCGGGGCAGCATGCCCTCTTCGGGCTCAATCTCCGCGTCGCGGCGCCCCGTCAGCTGAGCGGCCGTCGCACAACACACACACTCACACACCTTCGGTATGATGGACCACCGATGGTTGGCTTCGGGGAACACCTTGTGATGGCGACGCTTCCCGCCCGGAAGACGGCCGACAAACCATCCAACCAATACCGGTCAGAGTCGGCCTGTCTGTCGATCTGGAGGAAGCCCTGACACCCTCTTTGTCCCGGGCAGGGGACGATTGGCGGTCGAGAAAATAAGCTTGCCTTGATGCTTGACGTTGGTACGGGGCCGGACCCAGGGGCCGCCTCTAGCTGATCGCCATGGACTCGGGCTCGGACGTGGCGGGGCAAAGAGCAAGGAGCCATGGCGCGGGGCCTGCCAAAGACGACAATCACCTGTATTTCTGGGTCGCTGGGGGTGGCGCTGGTTTCCTTGTGGGTGGTCGATCTTGTCGCCATCCCTCTGATTGTGCGCCGCCACGGTCGTTGGTGTCCCATCTCGGAGGCAACATTCGTCCACTTTGCGACAACATCGGGAGACGACTCGTCAAATTGAAACTGCGACCAGCACAACGTCCGTTTCTTGGCCACGGCATTTGGGGCCAGCGCGCGGCGCAGCCTCAGTGGTCAGCGGCTGATGCTCCTTCGACCGAAAGACCCCCCCTTTACCTCTCGTCTGGACCCCGCGGGCCCCTTGGACCTTGGCCTTGGCTCTGACAGATAGCAGGGGGTGCGCTTCTGGCGCTGCGTGATCCAGGCTTCGAGAACAATTCCACCAGAGATCCACCATGGTCCCCTACCAGAACCCGCTTGGCAGGCCACCAAGCGCAGTCGTCCGATGATGGGCCGTCCAATGCGAGACGTCCAAGAGTCAGTCCGGTGATAAACCGTATCTCTGTGTTGCCCTGGTGGCACACCATCATGTCTGTTGGGTGGGAGGCGCAACACCAATGCACCACCATCAGGGAACCGATCAACCAACCTGGGCGTCGGGCCATTCAGCGCTGCCCGATACGGCGGACTCGATGCTCGGCTTGTCACGGCAGATGGAGAAATGGAAGCCCGATGCCATCCCACGCCGTTGGCGAGAAGCAGGCTCCAGGCAGCGCGCGCTCTGTCGGACCCTGGCCACCGATGCAAATGGTTATTACCATCACCAACGACTGCGACATTGGCGCATCCCATATCGATCGCATCATCGATAAGGCAGATCCTCTGCTGTCCCACTGAAGCCAGGCCATCCCCGGGCGAAAAGACCCCCTTCCCTTGGCCCCTGCGTTGCCTGGGTCCCAGATCGGGCCCTTTCGCACTTCCCTCTGGGTCTCCCCCAACATTCGCCATCGCGCCCGGTGAATAGGGGCGATCGAGCATTTGTCACGAGAAACGTTTCTGCCCCTCCTCCGCATTCGACTACTGCGAGACCTCGTTCTTCGTACGTAATAACCCTACAGCCACGTTTGCGAGTGGAGGTCACGTAAAGTCAACGACATGCGAACGCGGGGAAGGTCAGAAGGGGAGGAGGCGATGGCGATGGCGCAACCACACGTCCATCCTTTCCTCAACCTCGGCCGGCGCGTGAAGGAGGTGTGCGTGTCTCTCGTCGACGCGGCGGGGGGTGCGACACCTCAGTGCGAGCACCTAGCGCAGGTCAACCCCCCCTAGTCGCCCGCCCGCCCACCGAGCTTCCTCTTTCTGCTGCAGTGTCACCCTCGCCGCACCGCGTCTGCGTAAAATTAGATGGTCCCCCTTCGCTACGGGAAGCGGAGGCAACAAGAGGCCAACGGGGCGACGGACGACGGGACAACCCATGTCTGCTGCATGCGCATGCATCCCCCCCCAGACAGGTGGCGACATTGGGTAGGTGAGCTTGAGCCAGTGGGATGCAGAGGACCCGCCTGCGGGCGCGGTTGCGCGCCGGGATGCAAACACGCATTTGCTGCGACACGCCGACACCGATGGGCGATGGGCTTTTCGCCTGCCCTTCCGGGCATCATCCTGGGCGGCGGCGGCCGTTGGGAAGCTTGGCGAGGGGTCGCGGCGGTTCCGTGCGGCGTCGCCAGATCGTCAGTCACATGCTGGGGAGATGGGGGAGATGGGAGGAGCTTGGGTCGAGCTGCGACGAGTCGAGTGTCCTGAGTGTCCTCCTACGGGTGCCCGTCTGATGGGTCCTTAATTTGGGGGACTATCTCTGCGGACATCTATCTTGCGACTGTGTGACAGAACTTTTCGCCTGCGACATGATCATCTTGCCGTCTCGTACGCGACAGTCGGGAGGCGCGGGTGTGTGGTGAGCTCAGGCTTGGAGCTGCCTCACTGCCACCGACGCGTCAACTCATCTCGGCCTCCTTCTCATTCACGAGCGACGAGATGCGCTCAAAGCATCAGCCCTCGGTGAAGCGCCTCGCCCTCACGCTGCCTCACCGTCGCGCGTCGCAGCACCGAGCAACGTCCCTCTCCCCACTCCTTCCCACCCAGCTGACACTGCAATTGAACAGACGCCAGCGCCACGATGGAGTTCCGCGACAGGCCTCCCTCGACTCAATTGCCGCGTTCCCGCGGCACGGTCCCAATAACCCGCTCTCAACAATCACCGCGACTCGTGTATCGCGGCCACAGTTCGGCGTCTCCGATGGCCATCGACCCAGCTTGAGGCCGAAAAGCCGTCGCTGGGGGGCAGCTCCGACCTACCCCGCCGACGGTGGAGGGCCAAAGATCCCAAGCAGCAAGCCAGCACTCAGCTCGCGACGCCAAAACACCTATCCCCTGTCCCCTGCCCCCGACGCTGAAACAAAAAGTCGCGTGACGTCAAGTTTGGCGTCGTGGACTGGCTGTTCGCCTTCTGGAAGAATTGCGCTGGCTTCTACCCGTGACCCGGCAGAATACAGGCGTGGCTTGTCGTGAGGGGCGCGCCAACAGGGGGGCCATCGACGACGGTCCGCGGAATCACGCCACCCGCTGATAGCAGTGCACTGGGGAGGGGACGAATCGCGAATCGGGGTGTAATTCGGCGCGTCTCGAATTGCCCGGGTCTCAATCTGCGTCGCTGATCCGTCGCGAGGAGCGTCAGCAGAGCCTGATGCTCTCACTCGAACGTCAGCAAGGCCGGCGAATTGCTCAAGTGAGCGCGGATTCCGAGACATGTAGGACATATTGCCATTTTTGGCTGTCATTCCTGAAGTCCGACGTTGGCTGCGTCGGGCTGCGCTGTCCACCCACTGCGTCGAAGCTGCTCGCCCAGCTTTGCCCAGCTTTGGTCAGCTTCCACGCCTGCCAATCGGTCGCTCTGGAAGATCATGCATGCTTATCTCGTCCCTACTCGGGAAGCATCTTTATCCCGACCGCGCCGGTCCGCGAACCGCCACGCCACGCCAAAGTGAACTCGAGCATTCAAGCAGGGCGAGAGAAAGCCTGCTTGGGGGCGGGATCGACTTTGCTGCAGATGTGATGTATCCTTGGCTTCGTCGAGTGTGCGGCCAAGACTACGGAGTGTCTAGTAGGAGTGTCTTGCTCGCCACCTGTAATTGTCGTAGTATCTCCCCTCGCCTCTTAATACAAATGAATCCCTTGTCAAATCGTCCTTATCGGTGAAGTCATCGTGCTGATGCACTGTCGCGTTGAGTAAGCCCAGCGCAGCCTTGATGCACGATGACGGCGGGCATCAAAACATCTTTCTGAATAAATTGCAAAAAGACCCCCTCCGGGCACCCTGCTATGCAAGGATCCGAAGGGGTAGAAAATCCCACGATGTCTGGGGATTTTGCTGGGCCTGGGAATTGAACCCAGGTATAGGGCGCAACGATGGAAGGGGGTTGTTTAATGGTGTCTTGGTCCACTGACTTAACCAGCTCGGCCACCGCGGCCCCGTTGGATATAGGTGGGAAGGTGCGGCTTCATATGGGATGGGTGAGATGCGGTGGTCGGTGACAAGTTGTGGTGGTCTGGGCGTTTGTGGTGGGCGACGAGGTGGACAGATGAGGCAGCGAGTTGTGTGCAGCTACAGTCTCGACGTGAAATCCGCACGTGCACACATGAGTTTTGGTCCGATAGATTAAAGTGTGGCCTTGGTCTGATGTCAACTCCCTATTAGTACAAAAGAGTTATTTCTCGTCTTGACTCGGTGATTCCAAGGCTGCGAGGCTACGAGGCTGCATGTGGACGGATATCTGGGTCCAGAGACTGGGTGATGGGTCTCTCTGACGTGAAGTTGGTGTCGGATGTCAGCGAACCACACAGAGTACGAGTCCTGGTGAGTAATGATTATGATCTGGAAGTGTCTTTCCTTGCATGAAAACAAGCCGAAACTTGTGGAATCCCGAATCACATTTTGTTTAGACACATCCCCAGAACAAATGTGGCATCGTGATGACAGACATCAGGGCAAAAATCATGAACTCCTTCGAGTCATTTCTTGTCTGGCTATATCATGTGAAAACTCTATGAAGTGACCACGCGTTCCGAGTTTGTGAGCATTGATTCGTAGCCACTGCTGGAGAAAACTCTCGATGGACCGTGATGAGGAATACATGAGACACAATTCTCACTCGCTCAACCACTGTGATCGGACATGTCGACAGCTGTTTCCCATGCAAGTCCCAGCCTAAACTCGGAATCCCCCTCTTGCACACTTGGCACATCGAGTTGAGAGATGGGAGAGAAGTTCACTTGAAATCGGCGAGGCTGTCTTAGGCTTGGCGACATGTCATGAAGACACGACATAGCGACGGCATACGACACGCCCGAAACCATCACAGACGGAAGCCATCGTCCATCACACCGACCTCAGCTTCACAGAATTGAAATACTTGAACTCATTTTCATTGGGTATCATATCATCTATCATTCCTCCGCCCACAGCGAGTGCCCGAGCACCTCCTCTTCTTCAACCTTCCCCACCACGGCAGCCTCCTCCTCCGCCCGCCGCAGGCCCTCTTCCCTCCACCGATCGATCTGCTCCTTCTGCCGCTCCTTGCCCTTCCACACTCGGCCATGCAAATGACGCACGCAGACCTGCGCCCCTCCTCCAGGGACGTACAGCCACGTCGCCCACTTTGTCCACATCCCCGCCTTCATCTGATCCCGAGCGCGGTGGCCGACCGAATCCTCGATGAACATGCCCCGTGACATGGCCAGCCGGCTTGAGAAGACACGAGCGAGGTAGTGTTCGCGTCGGCATATGTGCGGCTTGTCATGCCAGAAGTAGAGCGGTGTCAGCGGCACGCCCTCCGAGGACGACCGCCCATGCTCTGCTGTCAACGCCTTGAGGCGCGGGAACATCTCGACGTGCATCGACGTCGCGTAGTTCAGCATCCGCGGAGATGGCAGGCACACGTAAGCTATCGGGGCTGCTTCTGCCTCTTCGTCTGGATCGTCCCGCGGCGGAGCCTGTGTCATCTCCTCGAGAATCTCTTTCAGCGGAATGGCGCATTCCAGCGTCCAATCGTGCTGGTGCACCCAAACAAACGGCGTGGTCGTGATACGCAGGGCCGACCGCACCGCAAGCCCAAAGCCGAGTCGCTCGGTACATTCAAGAAACCGTATCCTTCCATCTGGCGTCGAGCTAATGACCAAGGGGACTGGACTTGTGTTGGGCGAGCCAAACTCGGCCAGCTCCTCGGTCTTCACGAATAGCGCATCGTCGCTGCCTCGCGTCCCAAACGTCCGTAGCACGAGCGTCTTGACATTCTCCTTGTATTCTTCGTAGGCAAGCGCGCCTTCTGCCGTGACTTGGCCCTTCTTGAGGCGCGACCGTGGCACGATGTGGTCGTAGCTGTCGAAGACGACAATGACGGCGCAGTCGAGCAGCGCGGGGCAATTCGGCTCAAAGGATCGGAAGACGGCGGAGAGGAGGTCGGTCGAAGGCGCGGAGGGTGTTGGGGAGGTTGTGACGATGAGGGTGATGAGGTCGGAGGTTGCGACCGCCTCGACGGCGGCGGACGGCATGTCGGGCTGGAGAAGGGAGGGGCGAGAGATGGTCTTGGTGCGTCTTGGTGGGCTGCAAGAAGATTTTGCCAGGGTGTACACCGAGACCTTACCGAGCACCCACCCTGCATCACCGAGGCTGACCGAGATGACCCCGCCAAAGGGTTGACCAACAACCCGCGAATCGCCGGCGACAAGGTGACAACGGACAATGTAGCATACCTTACACAATTCGGGGTGTACAGTAGACGTCCTTGCTGTTGTATTGGTCGTCGTTCACATCGCTGGTAGTCGATTGCCATCAGGCAGTAAGAGTTAAGGTCAGCCCTGTCTGCTGCAGAACTCCAGATGCACACATCGGTACCACGTCGCTTGCAGATCCCAAGCGATTGAGCATCCAGCACGCTGCAACCCACGAAACCTCGAATTTTATCAAGCATCGGCAAACCCAACCGCTGTTCCATCTGCGCCTGTGCCCGCGAACCTGCCATCTCTACCAGTCTGCTGCGGCATGCAACTCTTCCATACCTGATGCAGGCATGCGTTCTTGTCGCAAAGGTACCTGCCGTACTGGAGACGCCATTTCTCGCTATTCTTCAGGTAACTACCACGAAGCACTGCTGCTATCCAGCCAGGCTGATAAACGAGGCAGACAGGAAGCAATCCACGATACACGATCGTCCGACTCTCCAACCGTCCTTCTGATACGCACCCTCTTGAGGGACTCCAACAACCCGCGCCGAGCAACAGAACAGCCGAGGAAGGAGAAAAGTGATACAAAACCCAGCGATCCAGAGGGGCCCTTCGACGGTATCAAGGGCCAATTGCGCTATGAAGAGCAGCAAAAGGCATGAGAGGAAGAGCGAAAGGCCACGCAGGAAATGAGGCGAGGATCCGGCCCATGGTAGAGGTCAAGAGAGCGACCAAAGAGCGCCAAGAAGGAGGAGGAAAATACCAATAACTGAGTGAGGGATCGAGCATCAGGAGGAGATGGAGGCTAGGGAACCACGATCTGAGGAATTGATCAGCCTAGAGCATCTTCATTTGTTTCCTCGGCATAAGTCAATGGAACACACCACCATATCTCTTGACAATCGGCCGTTCTCGACAAACCCTCTGCCTGTGGAACCCAGTGTCCAGCATCGCCTAGGGCCTGGCATAGCCTTGGGTATTCCTTCAAGGTGGCTTCGAGGGCATAAGCCGGGGCCTTCCGAGGTTCCCTGCAAGCTGCTCAACAGGTCAGCTGTGATCCAGTCAACCTGGCTGTTGGTGATACCACTGCCACTTGACAGAAATAGACGTCCATGATACACGCTGCTGAACCCACACTACTCTCCAAGCCCAAGCAGCGAGCGACGATTGCCTGTGTTTCGTCTGTTCGCAGAAAAGGACTTCATGGCCATTCCACCTAAGTATTATCATCAAGATCACCCGGGATAAAACAAAATGTGAAAACAACGTCGGTGATGGTCTTGTGTTGAGACCAGTGGATGGTGTTGGACGCCATCGAGGCAACAGGTCAATTTACAGAGTACGTTCATCAAGGAAGTAGATTCATTAAGGCAGAAGGTTCATCAGGACAGGAGGACGGTATAGATGCTGATTCATCCAGACAGCTGGTTCATCGAGGTGACCAGTTCGTCGAGATGACTGGTTTATCCAGGTGTCCGGTCCACCGAGGTGTCTGGTCCATCGAGGTAGCTAGTTCATCGAGGCAACAGCACGATCAACGCTACAAGTTAGTATGCCTGTTGGTTCAATAATCAAAATAGGATCACACATTGGGATAGGCAGGTCATTGCGCGTCAAAATTGCACTTCTGTGGAGTGCACACACGTGCAGGCGAGAGACCACCACAATGAGGACAACGAGCAGCATCTGGGAATATCGTCTTGGACTTCATCTTGAATTGGTTTTGTTACCTCAGGAACACGGATAGAGAAGATTGACGGTCCCGGGCCTCCTGGCATTGCTGGGCAGCGCATCAACTGCCTCGTGGTCCCACCCCCGGAGCGTGCCTGAGGTCGCGGGGTACCTTTGGCAGCCAGATGCAAACGCCGCGTGCCTTCCTCAGGCGTGGAGTCAAGAGGCCAGGCGCGTAGCGAGACCCCCCCCCAAAAAGCCCCCATCGTGCCCGGGCTCTTGTTGTTTTCCTCTCTTCTTCACGCACACACACCACCTCCGTAAGTTGACCCAACCGCCCACCCTCTGCCCCCTTCTGAGGCCTTTTGGTCCCTTTCCCCCGATTACTCGAGACTTGCGATGCATTCTTGCAGCGGCATTTCATTTCATTTTCGAAGCGTCGCGTTGTCGAGGCGTCGAGGCTCTGTTTTCGCCGTTCGCTGCACGCTTCGCTGGCCCTTGGCCGTGGACCTTGGCCATGGCCACTGGTCGCGCTCGACACACCCCCTTCCCATCTCTCTTTCTGTCTGATTGGACTGTACTGACGAATCTATGTAATTAGATCCTCAAACTCCCAAAAGCCCTGGTTGTAAGTTGGTTGCCCTTCCCTGTCCCTGACCTTGTACTGACCGCGTCTTCAGCGTCACCAAAAGCCTCCAGTCAGTGTTGTCGGTGTACGTCGAGTATGACTTGCATCCTGACGCGTGTAGTATACCAAAAATCTGCCTTTGTGTCGCGTTGCCTCTCCTCGAGGACGTAAGTATTAACCCTCCCTGGCAACAACACATCCCACCCTGTCCCCGCGTTCCATGTTTCTCTGCTGACACTGCCCAAAGCTTGCCAAAAACCGTCACCGTCAGTCGAGACTTGCTCGTGCCCTCGGGCTGTAACTAATCTTTGTAGACCAAGCTCTCATAAAGAGCCAAGTCGGTCCCTCCCGTATGTCCCCTCTCCCATGTACCCGTACCTTCCTTGCCTTGTCTTCTTGTACTGATAGTCGTAGACGCCTTCGATAAAAATCGTAAAAAAACAAACCGTAAGTTCCTTTCCCTCCGTCTCTGCATCGAATGTATCTGATCAGCCTTATAGAACCACCAAAAGCCATCGTAAGTACCACGTGTTCATACTCAACCGAGCTCGCCTTGCACATTCTCTCTCCGCCCACATTTCGCCAAGAGCGCTGCTCTTCATCAACAAGGATGCCTCCGCCGCCAGAGACGACCGCCCGACATGCCGACTCAAGGACGACCGCTCGACCCATCAATGCCTCTTCTTCGTCACCAAGACGAACCTTTTCTTCCACCAAGCACGCCTCTTGTTCCCAATGCGCCCCCGAGGACGCCCGCCCGACGACTGGATGCCATGACATTCAAGGGCGCATCTCATCTGTCGCCGATAATACCTCCCGCCCAAGGATGCCCTCGCCAGGAGTCCCTGTTCCCATCAACAGAGGCACCTTTCTTCTGAAACCATAGATGCCCTCTCTTTTCGGCGTCACTCGGCTGAAGCCGTCCCCTATTGATGACCGCTTGATATGTGTCAATATTGAAGATGGGATGATGCTAACAGGTACTAGATGTCGGGTATGATCAACAACTTCTACTCGAGCGGAGGCCATCGCCGTCGTAGGGGCGGCAAGTCCGGCAAGTCTGGCGGCAACGGCGGTGGCAAGAAGGATGAGCGTCTTTGTTTCATCGTGAGTTGGTCCCTATATACCCTCCGTCCATAACATGCCTGGCTATCATGGACGCCTTCTATATACACGTGCTAACACGCTATCTGAAGTGTAAGAAGCCCGGCCACTATAAGCGAGAAGGCCCCCAGGGCGGGGGTGGTGGCGCCAAGAAGGGCGCCAAGAAGGGCCTGGCCAGCCTGAAGGCCAAGCTGGCGGCCGCTGAGGCCAGGCGCCTCGAGGCTGTGGCAGCCTTGGCCGTGGCCGAGGCCGAGGTCGCCCGGGTTGTGGCCGAGATCGCCGCCAAGGAGGCCGAGGAGGCCGAGGAGGAGGCCGAGGAAACCGCCGGTGGTGAGACCACCACCAAGCCCGCCGAGGGCGCGGCCCCCGGCGGCACCAAGTGATTTTTTAAAAAAATCACCACCATGCCATCATTTATTGAAGGTTGAGATTAACGGCATTGGTACCTCTGCTATATCGTCCCTGTTCCTGTGATGCCTCTTTCGTGGTGCGTCGTGAAGTGTACATCCTAAGCCTCGTCATCACTTTAATGTCCCATGTTCCGGACCTGGGAGTGATATTGCCAGCGAACACCCATGGTACGGTCTGAACATGCTGATCTCTTGTGTTCTCTCAACGCTGCGATAGGAAAGCTCGACATGCTTCAGCGTACTGCAGCCACAGGTAACTCGACGTTCCTGTTGTGTGAACGAACCTCCTACCTTGATGCACCTTCTGCCTTAATAGACCTGCCGCATTGAGAAACCTGTTGCATCGACGAACCTGCTGCATCGACGAACCTGCTAGCCATCTCCTCTTCGGCACCTCTCATTCCCTGGTCCCTGGTCCCTGATCCTGGTCTCTGAATCCCTGTACAGTGCCTGGCAAGATAGCGACAATTTCATTTTCGATTACCTCCCTGGAAGCGCTACTTTCTCGGTTTCAACTGCGAGGTGATGGCAATGCCCCGCTCATCAAGTCCCTGGTCCCTGATCCTGGTCTCTGAATCCCTGTACAGTGCCTGGCAAGATAGCGACAATTTCATTTTCGATTACCTCCCTGGAAGCGCTACTTTCTCGGTTTCAACTGCGAGGTGATGGCAATGCCCCGCTCATCAAGTCCCTGGAGACGGCGCTGTCGAGTCCCTGGAGACGACACTCTCGAGTGTCAGCGCTGGGCGTTCCGATACAGGATCCGTGTCGTCCGGGCTTCCAGGGACCACAATCGGGTTCGCACATGTGCCATCTTCCAGGGAAAAGAGCGTGCATGCCGTATCACCACAGGAATGCTGTTGACTCCATTCCGGGGAGCACTCGTTCACACAAGCGGCCAGCTCAAGAAGACCTCCGGGGATATTCGACCATTGCGCGTTCCGGCTGGCACATACAAGGATTTCGTATGGAAGCTGCGGAACAGTCTAGGGAAGCACTTGTGGCGGGGTATCCCATGCACCTCATCGCGATTGCTGGCGTTGACAGCCGAGGGAGAGCGGTCCTCAATGCAGCCTTGGCGTTCTAACAGGTACCTGTGCATCTGCCGAGGATGCGGTCTCCGTGCAGGGACTCGATGAGCGGGGCATTGCCATCACCGCGCAGCTCATGTTGCAGCGTGGCGCTCTGATCCAATGCCTGGCATGTTCAAAAGTGGCGGACTTCTCTGGTGGTTGCAACAACATGACATGTCATAGAACAGCATGCCGCTATCAGTGGTGCAGGCTCTGTGGTGACGGGGGCTACATCACGAACATACTACATCGACGAACCTGCTGCATTAAGGACCACAGCTGCTAGGCGATGTTCCATGGGTCGATGCGGCGCGCATCCATCATCATCACCAACCGGTGTTCTGCACCAGGTCGTCTTCTTCATCAATCGATCCTCATCCCACGTCAATCATCTACATCGACCAGTCTTCTGCGCCGATCGACCAACATCCCACGTCAACCATCTGCATCGATCAGTCCTCTGCATCGACCCGTCCTCTTCATCGGTCAGTCCTCTTCATCGGTCAGTCCTCTTTATCGATCTTCTGTACCGACCCGTTCTCTACACCGACCGGTCGTTAACCATCAATCGACTACATCCCAAGTCTATCTTCTTCACTCGATCGACCTCTTCACTCGTCAATCTTTTTCATCATGGCCGTGAACCAAGGCAGTCAGGCCGAGAATGGCCAAGGCGGCACAATGTGGCCGCCGACAACAACAACCAAGCCGGTTGTGCCTCTCAGCCCGCCTCATGCTCCTCCCAGAGGAACTGCTCTCCACCCAAGGTCATCGGCATCCTGACACTCATTGTCGGGGTCCGATCAAGAGAATTCAAACTCAGTCAAGACTGAGACTCTCTGGTTTTTGACTGCATTCGATTCCTCAATGGCCCGTCCACGTTAGCCGACCGGCAGCCAGTCGGTCCACGACCAGAAAGCTGCAGCGCACGCCGCCGGGACACTTCGTTAAGGCTTTCATCGCACGGTTTTCTCGTCCAACAATGTCTTGCTTACCTCCGAGTCCGCGTCTCTTCCGTCGCGAGTCAACCAGATTGGCTGCGCCATGTCCAATCCATTTTGCTACCGGGGTTCCTCCGCTCCTTTGAATCGAACGATACATGAATGACTACGAGAATTGCGTTCTCGTAGCTCCAGTCCCAAACCTTCGATACTCCTCATCCGTCGCTCCCCGTCCAGCACCGGACGCCAGCAAAGGCGACTTTTCCGATTAAGTGTGACATTCGCTGTAAACAGATGCGCCAGCTCCTTCTCGAGCGCCAAGACCAAGTTTTCTCGGGCATGCTCATCACCAATTAGTTTGTCTGGTGTTGCCACAACCCTCACGACCCAACCTCACAACTGTTGCGACCGTGCTTCCGCGGCCGGTTCCAAAAGACAGAGCAGGCCGAGTCACCAGATACACAATGTGTATGCGCAAACTTGTCTTTTGATGTAATATGTACTTGAGAAGTAATGTATGTACGTCCATCAGCCTCTTGGCTTTTGGTGTCCGAGCGTATCGAGCCGCCATGTTTTCTTTCCCGACCAACGATCCGCAAGGTTCGAAAACGTTGAGCATGTTCAAATGTAGTCAGGGCATCAGATGATCTCTTAGAGGAAAGAGGGGTTGGCGTTCTCCAGGAGCATCTGGAAGTAGGCCTGGAACCAAGTTCCAGCCTCGGGGGCCTGTGATCGAGTATGTCAGATCTGGACAAGCTGGTTGATCCGGGCACACAGGGAAGGATCTTACAGGAATGACGCTGCTCGCAGAGCGGCAGAATGCTGTTGGTAGATATGCGTCAGTTCGTGCCTCTTTGGGGTGGTTCAGGGGCACAACGAAAGCAGGGAAGCAATGATCATGCCACTGGGATCGCTGAAGGGGAATGAGGGCCCATCGGTTACTTACTGTCGAACCTGGGAGCGCTAGAGTCGCTCGTTCCATCTGCTTCGCCACCAGGCTTGATCCAGACAACAGCTGGACACAAAGTCAGCAGATGTCTCAATAATACTTTTGTCTGACTTCTTACCATCGATGAGAGTGTTGCCAGTGTTCGTACTGGGACGCGCGCCAAACCCAACACCGCGGCTATTGCACTGTATAAAGTAAGTAAATCACTTTCATCGCCGTGTCGGGAGTCGTCGCGAGTGTGTCTTTCGAGCAACAGAGCATGGCTTTGATGTGGTACGACTCGCGAGACAGACCCCTGAGAACTCCTCACACGGAATTTGGAATTAGCTTACCCAATGTCCCCATTCAACCTGGCCCGTAGGCTGCTTTCCGGATCGTCCTTGAAAAGCGTTAGGCTCTGCTTGTCCAGGAAGCGACTGGGGAGACTTACCTTGGTCAACGATAAACTTGGCATCGAAGCCCCTGGAACGGAGAAGAGGAGCAAAGGCGTTGATGTAACGCTCCTCATCGAAGTTGGGGTTGGCTGTGAGGAATGGTCAGTGAATGTTTCAAGTGCTCAAGATGTTGATGCGTGTGGTGATGGTGAACATCCAGGAAGCCCCTGAGATAAAAGTGGGTCTTCATGCGGATTGGTCGGGCCGGTCGACAGGACATCCATGACGGGAAACCTCCATGAAAGTGTTCCTTTCTGAAGAGAAAAAGCAAAGAACTTACGAGTAGTATAACTGGGAGCTTGGGAAAGTCTGATCGAGTTATAGTTTGACACGTTGGTAGCGAAGCCCCTGACAGAGCGAGGCTTGCCAGCATCGTTGTAAACCTTGGCGAAGACATCGGCGGCCTTCTCAATGTTGGCGGGCCAGCCCAACCAGCCGGCGTGTCCGGCATCGAGGTATTGGGCAACGTTGGGAAGATCAAGCTGCTTCAGGGCGTAGACTGTGCACTCTTGGTAGGCGGCGGCAGCGTTTTGGCACTAATGGTGCGCGACAAAGTCAGCAGATGTTCGTTTTAAAGTTCAGGAAGTGTCCCAAGAATGTTGGCAGGGTGAAATAGATCAGAAATGAGGTACTTGCTTTGGGAACGTTAAGGTTAGTCACCTTTTTTCGAGCGGATTAGCATAGTTCATTCATTTAAAGGCATTCTCAGAACACGAACCATGTTGGCGAGCGAGTCGGGCTCGATGACGAGGATGGTGCGGACGTCGGAGTACTTGAGAAGCACGGCACGGATGGAGTCGATGTAGGCCTTGTACTTGTTGACACCATCATCGGCAATGGCGAGCTCGCCGTTGCTGGCAGCGGCGGCACAGTCGCGGTCGGGCAGGTTGTAGACGACGAAGATACCGGCGTTGTTGCCGCCGCGGGCGTTGGCAGCGCGGATCTCGCCAAGAGCAGTATCAACAAGGGGAACCTTGGCGCGAGTGTCCCTGAAAAGGTCAGCGGAGAACAAAATAAACTCCCAAATACTACTTACATCCACTGGAAGGTGGGAACCTCAGCGACCTTGGCGGCGGCGGTGGCCAGGGGACCAGTCAGGGAGGGGACGGCGAGGCTGAGAATCTCAGAGCGGTAGTAGGCGTTGGCCCACTGGTTGACGCCGACGAAGGGGTTGCCAGAGTAGGTGGCGCCTCCGGTAGGGGCAGGGCCGCTGCTGGTAGAAGTGACGCCAGCGCTGGTGGTGGGAACAACGACGCTGGTGGGCCTGGTGCTGCTTCCAGGGACAACGGTGGAAGAAGGAGGAGCGGCGCTGGAGCTCGGGGGCCTGGAGGTGGTGGTCGATGAGGCAGGGGGAGGGGCGGTGCCGGGCAGGCACTGAGAGTACCAGGGGTTTCCGACGGAGCAGACGGAGCCGGCGGCGCAGCAGGTGGGGCCAGTCCAGCCGTTACCACCACATTGTCCCCTGGAGAATGTCAGAAATATTCAAGAAGACCGTCAGAGTCAATGCACGCACCAGACAGTGGCGCAGTTCTGCCTCTCCTCGAGGGGAGCGGCGAAGGCGGCGGCGCTGAGAAGCGCACCGAGGAAGATCTTGGAAGCCATCGTATCTGCTTTGCAAGTCAAACTGTCGATGAGGATGCAGAGTCCAACCCCAAGTCACCGAGGGATGCACTGCCTTTTATCTGGCCATGGCACAATCACGAGCTCGCCCTCTTCGGAACGGCGGGAAGGCAAAATGCGGCGAATATGACGAGCGGCACTTTGCCGGTAATCTCGGGAGTGGCCCACGTGCAGATTCTGGGGCGGCTGGCTCCATTGAGGCAAGGCGGAGGACATCCGACAGACCGAGAGGGGCAGATGGTTGACGGGGGGTTAGGGAGCGGAATCCGAGGCCATATGAACCACGCCAAGGTACGGACCGACTTTGGGAGCATCGTGAGCGCGATTCAGGCACAGTGTCCTTGGATGAGGGGAACGCGCACGGCAGAGAGGTCCATGGCACGATGGAGCCCGGAGGACGTCGTTCCTTCGACTGCCCCTTTTGGACTGGGGAACGGCTCCGAAGTGGGGTCGCTCTGTCGTCTCGGAGGTGGGGCCGTCCGGGATGGCAGCGGGAGAATTGGAGGCAAGTGTGTGATGCCATTGGCCGGACCAGCTGAAAATAGATGTGGTCGAGCTGGGGCGAGATTGCAGGGTGCGGGCAGCGCAGTGTTGAATCATCGGCGGAGGGGGTTGAATGAGGAGCGGAGGACGATGAGGGTTGGACGAAACGGTCGTGGTCAGGTTGTATCGCTTGGATGAAGTGCCGCGGGGGCAGTGCGAGGGGCCAAAAGAAACGGAGACTTTCGGAGAAACTGGATGTTGTCCGGTTTGGAGTAGACGAGGCTCGCAATGTCGGGCCATTTCTCCAGGGGTCCCGCTGAGCCAAGGCCCAAGAGTCTTGTCACGAGGCTTCGCCACTGCGCGGAGAGGGAAGATGGCGGAATTTAGCTGGCTGTTTGATTGATTATTGTCTCGGAGCGTTGACTTCAAGCTTCGATCGGCACTGGGCAGGCTTGGAAGGGGCCTTGACCTTGGGTGATGATTGTCTTCAGAACACTGCGACACCTGGATGGGTGGTGTTCATGCCGTTCGGCGTTTGAACTGTGTGGTTTGATGATCTGTCTCGTTTCTTTATTGCAGAGGCAGCTGCAGAGCTGAAGGTGGTCAGACTGCATCTCAACACCAGCAATGATCGCCTGATCAATCAAGATTGGGGGCAGATACGAGTATTCATGAGCTCATCAGCTATCTGAATAGTGCCAATGAGTCATTTCGTGCGGGTATCTCTCAAAAAGTCGCGCATCGTCGAGTTTACTCCCTCACCATCATTTTCCGTATGAACTCCAAAACATCTCGCGATGGCTTCATCCCTTCGCCCCACCTCCAGGGGCCACCGACTGACCCCCGCCGCATCCTCCCCCGTCACATGACTCGCAATTACTCAGCCCCCCACCGCCTTCCCAATCTCCCAGACCCCGGCAGAATTTCCCCTGAGAGCTTCCCCGCCGAGCCCAAGCTGCATCGCATTCTCGCCAGCTTCATTCCACCACCCCAAGCTCCCTCCGACCAACAGACCCTCCCTCCCCCTTGTGTGCGCGCCCTCCGCACCCCCGATCTCGGCACGATGCTCTCCGGCATCCTCGTCTTCAACCAAAAGGGCGAGAACCTCATCTTCCGCGCCTTCCGCAACGACTGCCGCCCGCGCCTCGCCGACGTCTTCCGCATCCAGGTCATCTCCAACGCGCAGGTGCGCTCGCCCATCCTCACCCTCGGCAGCACCACCTTTAGCCATGTCAAGCACGAGAACATCTACCTGGTGGCCATCACCAAGAGCAATGCCAATGCCGCGCTTGTGTTCGAGTTCCTCTACCGCCTGATTGCGCTGGGGCGCGGATACTTCGGCAAGTTTGACGAGGAGGCGGTCAAGAACAATTTCGTGCTCGTTTACGAGCTTTTGGATGGTAAATCCCCCGGAAACCCCAACTCCAAGACCCCGCTGACACCCCCTCAGAGATCATAGACTTTGGATACCCCCAGAACACCGAGACCGATACGCTCAAGATGTACATCACGACCGAAGGCGTCAAATCCGAACGCGCAATGGAAGACTCGGCCAAGATCACAATGCAAGCAACAGGCGCGCTCTCCTGGCGCAAAGCCGACGTCAAGTACCGCAAGAACGAAGCCTTTGTCGACGTCATCGAGGACGTCAACCTCCTCATGTCCGCCACCGGCGCCGTCCTCCGCGCCGACGTGACGGGCCAGATCATCATGCGCGCATACCTCTCCGGCACGCCCGAATGCAAATTCGGCCTCAACGACCGACTGCTCCTCGACAACGACGGACTGCTTAGCCTGCCGTCCGGCAACCGCATGGGCACAAAGGCGACCAAGGCCGCGGCCGGCAGCGTGACGCTCGAGGACTGCCAGTTCCACCAGTGCGTCAAGCTCGGCAAGTTCGACAGCGACCGCATCATCTCCTTCGTCCCGCCCGACGGCGAGTTCGAGCTGATGCGCTACCGCGCGACGGAAAACGTCAACCTCCCCTTCAAGGTGCACGCCATTGTCAACGAGGTCGGACGCACAAAGGTCGAGTACAGCATCGCCATCAAGGCAAACTTTGGCCCCAAGCTGTTTGCGACAAACGTCGTCGTCCGCATCCCGACGCCCCTGAATACGGCCAAAATCTCGGAGCGCTGCACGCAGGGCAAGGCCAAGTACGAGCCTAGCGACAATGTGATTGTTTGGAAGATTGGGCGTTTCGCGGGCCAGAGCGAGTACGTGCTGAGCGCCGAGGCGTCGCTGACGAGCATGACCAACCAGCGCGCGTGGAGCCGGCCGCCGCTGAGCCTCAACTTTAGCCTGCTCATGTTCACGAGCAGCGGGCTGCTCGTGCGCTACCTGAAGGTGTTTGAAAAGTCAAACTACTCGAGCGTCAAGTGGGTGCGCTACATGACGCGGGCGGGCTCCTACGAGATACGGTACGTCGGCCTTAACATCAAAGTGCGAGACATTGCTAACCCTGCGTAGATTTTAAATGTCCTTTTTCTGGTTGTAGCAACAGCATTGTTTGGCGTCACGGAGATTCCCTCGGAGGGCTTGCCCAGTTCAATACAGACGTAAAATATTTACACCCTAAATCTTGTACCTAAAGTCCGGGTGCAGGCATCCGAGCTCGAGCTCGTACTCCTCCCGACGCCTGCCCACCCAGCGCTCCTGGTCCATGCGGTAGTTGCGCTCGCCATTCTCCCGTCGGGCGTTCTCCTTCTGCATCCAGCGGGGGGTCAGGACGCTGATAACGACCAGGCCAAAGAGACAGCCCACGTTGATGGCGTGGCCGCGGGTGTACGAAGGCGCCTCGCTGCGGATGTAGGTGAAGGAGGCGACAAAGGGGGCGAGGTTTCCAACGGTGAAAACGAAGCCGAGGGCGATGGCGCGGACGTAGTGCGGCGCCATGTTGATGTGTATCCAGGTGAGGGCCAGGGGAGCGAGCGAGTGGACGCCGAGGGACACAAAGAATGTTCCGGTGTACTGCACGGCGACGGTCCTTGTCTGGCCGGGGTAACCGATTCGTCCGCCCACCAGGAGGAGGATGAAACCCACGAGGCCAGTGACTGCGCAGCCCATGAGGTACTTGCCGGTAAGGCCAGTCTTTCGGCTTGTTTTGCAGATGAGGATGGTGCCGATGAAGCCCACAAAGTTGGGGGGCGCCGTCATGAGGCTGGCGGTCAAGGCGCGGAAGCCCATGGTATGGACAATGGTCGGCAGGAAGAGGGCGTACTACGACACGCGGAGTCAGTAAATTCCTTTCACGGCTGTCTTCGGAGTCATCGGGAGTCTGTCTTGCGAGCGCATGCAGCATGCCACGTGGATACCACGTAGGACAACTCGAGACAGACTCCCGTCAACTCCTGACACAATGACTCGGCAGGTACATACGCTGTAGATGCCCTCAATGGAGAAGAAGGCGCCGGCGGCCATGATCATGGTCATTGGGTTGAAGATGGCTCTCTTGCATAGCTTCCAGCTGAGCTGGTCATCGGGTTGTCGGTGGAGGGTGATGTCCTTGGCAACACTTTTGTCCTCGACAGAGGCCACAGGCGTCGATTGGCGTTCAGCTGTGACGGCCATGCCTTTCCATCGCATAAAGTCGGCGGGAGTGTTTGGCAGCAGGGCAAATGCAAACGCGCCAAGCGCGATTGTTGCAGCGCCCTCGGCGAGGAAGATCCAAGGCCAGCTGCCGAACCCGTTGACGGGGTTGCTTATGCGACTGAGGCCGCCTGCGAGAAGGCCACCAAGGAAACCCGCAAGTGGACTGGCGGCATAGAGGAGTCCAACGCGAGAAATGAGTTCGGTCTGGTTGTAGAAAAAGCCGAGGTAGATCAGAGCACCACCGAGGAAGGAGCTCTCCGCAACGCCGAGGAAGATGCGGGTGACGTAGAGGCCGCTCTTGTCCTGGATGAAGGCCGTGGATAAGGTGACGATGCCCCAGGCGAGAATCAGGCCAGAGAGCCACCTGCCACCTCCGATATGGCGCAGGAGTAGGTTGCCGGGAATGTTCAGGATGAAGTTGGGAACGAAGAAGACGACGAGCGCAATGTTGAACTCGTATTGTCCGAGGTCGAGGTCCTCCTCGAGGCCATGAATGCGGGCAAAGGCGATGTTCGCCTTGTCGAGGAAGAAGAACACAAATGCCAGGAAGAGAATGGGCATTATACGGTGGTCGAGTGCGCGCGTCAGCTTCTCCGGTGATAGGAGCTCCTTGGTCCGGTGATCGACGACCGTACTGTCCTCGCTCGAAGCCAGTCCCACGGAGGGGACGATGCCCGGCTGCTGGGCGCTGGCAGGAGTCGCGTCGGGCATTTTGATGACGATCTGGCGAATGTTCGTTGAAGTATACAGTATTGAGAACCTGAAGAGGTTGATGATGTAAGGGAGAAAAGATTCTCCAAGATCTTGTGCGACGGAGTCGTAGTTGTCAGGCCGGGGGAGAGACGGGAAGGAGCGGAAACTTATGGGAGGAAGGGAAGGAGCACCTGCCTCATGCCTTCCAGTTTTGCGCAGGACGTCGGAATTGGGAAGCTGCAGGGACACGGGGTATAGCCTATATTGGAAATGCCGTTGCACACGCCGCAAGGCACGAGGGCGTAACCTTGCCGCCGGCGCCAAGCTGTTCCCTCGCCTTTTTCAAGCCGATCACTGCAATGAAGCAAACGTCTGGATTCACACTGCACCTCATCAAGTCATTCGACTTTAACAACGACTCAAGTCTTCACCAACCAAGCATCTACTCCTGCTCGAATGCTCCCAACTCACCGACTGGGACCAAAACTCCCTCGATATTCACACCTCAGCGTCAGGTCACACCATCCTGGGCATCATATCCCGCTCGGGCATGTCATGCACCACGGCATCGCGCGGGTGCCCGCCCAGGGCCAGCCGGAGCCATGCGCGTCCCCTTGACCGCCGAGACGGGGTGCAAAGGGCGGTGCGTCGGGTGTCTGCATCTCTTCGCATGGATTCGCTTCGCCATGCCGAATCAATCTGACACACCATCGGGACACGAGGGCGGTGAGGCGGCCTTGTGCGACGGACAGATACAGGCGCAGAAAAGAAAAAGATATTTGGCGCCGCTGCCTCGCCCGGCTCGCCTTCCACGTGGTGTATCTGCCCATTTCCATGTCTCGGGTCTTTTCAAGATCAAATCACCACCTGCGCCGGTGCGTCCCTGGTACAACGCCTTCAATTTGACTTGCGTCATGCTGCCTTGTTCGGCACTCATGCGAATCATCCAAACCGTCCCGCTTCCCAAGACGTGTCCGCTTCCCGAAAGGGTGTCCGCTTTTCAACCCGTCTTCTATTCAAATCATGCAAGCCCGCCTCATCACCAAACGTTCCAGTTGGTGTATTTCACCTCCGGTTGTTCCTCCATTTTGAACGTCATGTCGTCGAGAAAGACATCCCCGGTCCACGCGAGCTCCCACCGTTCCATCGTAATCGAGGCGCGAAGAGGGCTGGCCCTGATCGAGGGGTACCCTTCCCGGCGTGGAAGGGTCTGGGCGGGAATCTTTGCCTTTGGCCTGGCCCGAAGGGTGAACATGTGGAAACGAGCATGTCCGGTTCTGAAGGCAAGTTTTCTCCTGTGCAATTCCATTATCCATAGGATATCGTCCGCGGGGAGCCGACGGTGCAAGAAGCCCGTCTCGGGTGGGCCTGCCGACATGGTCCAGACGAGCTTGTTCAAGCCCTCGACTTTGAAGCTCCGAAAACTGTCAGAGCTCCAGACACTTGAATCGGTCGTCATGTCTGACATGGAATTATCGCTGCCAGAGCTGCCATCGTCTCTCGATTCGCTTCCAGGTGGTGATGAGCCCGGTTCAAGTGTTGCAGTCTCGCCGAGATCTGTCGTATCGGCGGCGTCTGATGAAACCTCGGCCACGTCGTCCAGACCAACAGTGGTAATATCGTCGGCTGGCTCTTGAGGTGAAAGCTCCATCGCGTCGTC
The DNA here is from genome assembly GCA_020726575.1 of Plectosphaerella plurivora. Lineage (NCBI taxonomy): Eukaryota > Fungi > Ascomycota > Sordariomycetes > Glomerellales > Plectosphaerellaceae > Plectosphaerella > Plectosphaerella plurivora. The sequence goes on along the minus strand of JAGSXJ010000051.1, from coordinate 373 downwards.
GAGACCAAAAGTGGTGATACCGTCGGCGTCTGGCTCCTGGGGTGAAAGCTCCATCGCGTCGTCGTCGAGACCAACAATGGTGACGTCGTCAGCGTCTTCAAGTGGAAGATCATCTATCCTGCCAAGGCCAGATAATTCGAAATTGGCAAGCTCTTCCGCTCGGAGATTGCAGGCCTGGATGAGACGACTTAGAGTGATGTCGGCGGCCTCTCCAAACCAGTTATCTTCGGGGGAAAACCTTTGCGGAGGCGGAGGCGGAGGCGGAGGAGGAGGCGGACGCCCGCGTTGCCGTAGTGTTGCCAAGTAGCGTTGCGCCTGTATTGCCAAGACTCTGCAGCGGAAATTTGTGTTGTAAAGTCGCGGCTTTGGGCCG
>JAGSXJ010000050.1:0-85594 GCA_020726575.1 Plectosphaerella plurivora | reverse complement strand
ACTCGTCGTGTCCCCTGTACCCCCCAACTCGACACACGCTTCCCTGAACACGCCTCAATCCCAGCAATCGGGGCCGGTCCCTGAATTCCAGCTCACCCAGTCCACCTCCCCAACACACCACGCTCGCTATGTTCCCGAGTCGTCCGCTCGTTATCGAGCTCTCAAGAAGACTGAGGGTGCCACCGTAGAGGTGTGTCCAGACGCAACCATGTTTGCAGCTGATCTGGCGACCCGTATTGGCGGATCCTCCGAGCATCCCAAGGCCAGGCCCTCGGGAGCAGCCCTCATCCTGGACTACGGAACCTCGGACACGGTGCCGATAAACTCTTTGCGGGGTATACGGAGGCATCGCCTCGTCAGTCCCTTTACAGAGCCTGGCCTTGTTGATCTGAGTGCCGATGTTGATTTCACGGCGCTCGCAGAATCGGCGACCAAAGCCACTGCGGGTGTCGAGGTACACGGGCCAGTTGAGCAGGCAGCTTTCTTGGGCCAAATGGGCATTCGTGAGCGGGCGGAGATGCTCACCAAACGGCCAGGCCTCCCTAAAGATCGACAAAATGACATTGACCGTTCGTGGCGGCGGTTGGTCGACAGGGGGCCAGGAGGCATGGGAAAAGTATACAAGGTTCTGGCCTTCTTGCCTGAGAACAAGGGCCAGAGACGCCCGGTGGGTTTCGGGGGCGATATTTGAGCAATGTACGAGGCAAGCAAGCGAGTATGCGTCTTGACGCGCTCCATGTCGTGTAAATCACGTGTACGAATAAATATCTTTGGCCAGTCCGGGCTCATGCGGGTGCCACCGCTCCATCATGCTACTATCAATCTTACAAAATGTGTGCCTAGTGCAGGCTCGCACACCACCACCGCCCTCTCATTTGCCCGTCCGTGAGACCAGTTTGGCGTTTTCTTCGTCCGAGTCATCCGAGAATCGGTCACCGTCCTCGCCAACGGCGAAGATGGTCTCTCCATCTAGGGATTCGCGCGGAAGAGGCCGGCGGCCCGACGGTGCCTGAGACGGCTGGTTCTGGTTCAACGTGCTGCCTCCAGCATTCGTCAGCTGTGCCACAAGGGGCAGCGGAGGTTGCTGCGATGGCTTCCGGCCAATGCCTTCCTCCTCGTCATCTGAATCATCTGGGGCTCCAATGTCTCCCATGGTGAATGTTCCGTCGTCGTCTTGCGCGAGCTCGTCGGACATGGCGAATCGTCGGTTGTTGGCGGTCGGCCTCCAAACGTAGGCAATCCACGCCACGTCTGCAAAGTAGACGAGGTTCAGCCAGCCGTCCAGGACGAACCAACGTGACTTCCAGTGGAAGGGGACGTAGTCCGGATCGTTCACAGAGGCAAAGGAAAAGCTGTTGAAGAAGAAGAAGCCGAAGATGACGAAGATGCTGACGAGGATGCACCACCACAGCTTCCTGTACATGAGTTCCTTGGCAGACTGCTTGCGTTCTCGGAGATCCTTCAGCGTCAAGTTGAGCGAGTTAAGCGTCCAAACGTAGAATGCAGTGAGAGTGCCTGCCAGGGGCAGCACAATCAGCAGTACGAAGGGGCCTACAAAGCAGGTGGTTAGCATCAGCTCGGCTTCCTCGGCGGTGATGGTTCTACTGCTTACCTGCTTGGTCGGGAGTGATCACTAGACTGGTAATCGCGTAGACCAAGCCAAACACGAAGTGGGCGATCGCGAGCCATCGAACCCAGACCATGGTCTGCCCAAGGGTGTGTTTGACAACGCCGTAGCCCATGCAGACGATGAGCAGGAGGAAAAAGGAGAAGGAGTTGCGGAACGCGTTCAAAATGGCAACAATCACCAGGAACACCTTCGCACCGATGTTGGATCCATTCCGGTTGAGGTAGTCTGTATCGTGTCAGCACCACGCCAGCGATGGCTTATTTGTTGATGGGCAGGCGTACCGTAGAATCCCCAGGTCATGAGCATCTCGACCACCAGGAATATCAAGATGGCGGTGATATAGTTCTGGACGGGCACTGTGTCGCGTAGTGAGCTCCTGTCTTTGGCGTCGTCGGCATACGGGGATGTGGATGCACTTACGAATATCTTGGCGGTGCTGGTAGTAGAGGAAGCCCCAGAATACCGCGACCAGGGCGTAGAGGATGGTGATGCCTCCGTAGAAGGGCAGTTTCGGGATTTGAGTTGCGGGCAACTCTCCGTAGGCATTCCGGAACTCAACCACGGCCTCGTATTCGCTGGCAGAAAAGCGATCTGTCAAGACGCAGTAGTAACCGGTCTGCGTGATCATGTACTTCGTAGGCTTGCCGGGATCCTTCAGGTGCACGACGTAGGTCTCGATCAGGTTCTTGGACTTGGAGGTTGCACCTTCGGCCAAGATGTACTCTCCGATGTTGGTCTCGTTGCAGTGGCCCTTCTTCACCCACTTCTCTTCGCAGATGCCGACTTTCTGTACAGGCCATTAGATCCTGCTTTCGCAATGGTTGGGTATCATCGCATATTCATACCTGGACAGCGTCGGGTGGGTCCCGAACGCCGATGAGGTCCTCGTCTTTCCATTCGAAAATCACGACGCTGACTTGCGGATCTGTACCATCGGGAACTTCCCGTGGGGGAAACATGACGTTGATGTAAGGGTCGACGGGCCCTCCCCATGCTGTTCGGCTGTACATTCCTGGAAGACGACAACGTTAGTCAAAAGGCACAACGGTGATCGACGAGACCGTCGGGAGGGAGGACACCTACCAGCGCATCGTTGTCGGTTATCTTCTGACTGGTCCTACATGGAAAGGTCAGTGGAAGACGGTTGGGCGCGGCATCCCGAATACGCATACCATCTTGACTTCCAGGGCATCTGCTCCCCATAGGGAGAGGCCCAGCACAAGGGCTGATAGTAAAGACTTCATGATGAGGCGAGGTGCTGTCGTGATGCCGAGTCGTGGGGTCTGCTCGAGGCGGATTGTCGCAATGTCGCTTCAAGTGGGAGGTAGGCAGCAGAGGTCGAGTCGGGAGGTCAGAGTGGCCAATTGTAGACACGTTGGCTCCAATCCAGCCAAAAGACGAATCTTGCTGATAGGCCGGCAGACTAGAAACGGCTCTCTGCAATGAACGTCTCCAGCGGTCGCAGTTGATGGGGGTGACGAGGCTTTGGGGCGGGAAGCTCAGTCGTGTCGGCGCGGTTCCACGAGTTTATGGGGCCGTATTGGTTCCAAGGGACAGGACAGCTGGCTCAGGGAGTCCGGCATGTACAGGGATCATGCCTTGAATGGGCCTAAAATGCCCTTGCATGCCTGCTGGCCTAAGCTCCACCCCGATATCTAGGTTTCAGCAGCGGAGTTATTATACCTAGTAAATACAATGAGCATAGTGAGTATAGAAGTAAGCTAAGAAATAATTTTAATCTACTACTATATTAGCTATGTACTTTAAGTCATATTATAGATTTTAAAGTTATTTAATAAGAGTTAATATACAAACTAAGAGGCTTTAATTTTCAAGAAAATACTAAATATAATTCAGAAATATAAAAATAATCTTACTATGTAAGAGGCCTATTATACTACTTAAGATAACGGCTATACTGGCTTAGCACCTGCTCCTACTGTATGTGCGTGGACCTCTCCACTGGTGGGGCTCCTACCCATGTATCGAATCTCCATACTTGGGTTTGCGATGGCTTCACGGTTTCTCGACCCTCGCGCCATTGCCTCCACACAACACAACACTTTCGATACGCAATGGGGAAGGGCACCGACAAACTATACATTACGCATAGCGAATGGTCAAGCGGTGACAACTACTCCGCCTCCGCTGGAGCTCGCGGCCGTGCCGGCGCACACTCCTTTCGACGCCTGCCATACAACTTTTGCGCCGCCAGCCTTCAGCCCTTCAAAAACCCAGTATGCACCCAAGATGGTACCATATTCGACCTCGAAGTGATCAGCGCCTGGCTGGAGAAGCACAAGACGAATCCTGTCGACGGCGAACCTTTGGCCGCCAAGGACTTGATCAAGCTGAACTTTGCACGTAACGCCAGTTCAGACTCGCAGACGCCAGGCTTCAGCGATGGCCAGGGCGACCTGATAGACCCTGTTTCATACAAGGTCTTTACCGACAACACACACATCGTGGCAGTCCGCCATGGAAGCTATGCCAACGTGTTCTCGTGGGAAACGGTCGAGAGGATGAACATCAAGGCGAAAAACTGGCAAGACCTGGTCGACGATACTGAATTCACTCGGGCAGACATCATCACACTGCAAGACCCTCAAAACATTGCGAGCAGGGACCTTGGACGCTTCAAGCACCTCACCGACGGCCAGACGACGATCCTTACGCCAGAGCAGATTGAAGAGCGCAAGCAGGGTGACATCAACATTGATGCCCTGGGCAGGGTGGGTGAGAAGGTTCTCCGAGCGAAACAAGCAGTCGAGAAGGCTCGACGTGAAAGGGAGGCCCGGGGCGATGTCAACAGAACCGGCGCTGGCAGCGTTCAAAAATCAGCCTTGGCAGCCCCAAAGCGGACGGCTATGATACAAGACAAGACCATTGCTCCCAATGCCGCAACATACACCACAGGCAGGGCAGCCGCTAGCTTCACCAGCACCGGTCTGACCCCAGAAACAAGCGGCGAACGCGCTCTTCTGACGGACGAGGAATACATGTTGAAGCCGAAACGGGTCAAGAACAAGGGCTACGCGAGAATAGAAACCACCATGGGTGACCTCAACATTGAGCTGTTCCCCGAGTTTGCACCTCGGGCCGTGTGGAACTTCACAAGACTCGCCCAGAAGGGGTATTACAAGGGTGTCACCTTTCACCGCAACATTCGCAACTTTATGATCCAAGGCGGAGATCCCACGGGCACTGGAAAGGGCGGCGAGAGCATATGGGGCAAGACCTTTGTGGACGAGTTCGAGGGCCCCCTGACGCACAACTCTCGCGGTATTCTCAGTATGGCCAACAAGGGGAAGAATACGAATTCGAGCCAGTTCTTCATCAGCTACCGTGCCGCCAGCCACCTTGACCGGAAGCACACCATTTTCGGCAAAGTAGCAGGCGGTCTCGATGTTCTTGCAAAGCTTGAGAATGCCCCTGTCGATGGGTCGAATCGTCCGCTTCAGCCGATCACCATGACAGACGTGGTCGTCTACATCGATCCGTTTGAGGAGTTTATGAAGGGAAGAGCACAGCAGGAACTAGCAACTCAGAAGGCGGAGGCAACCCGTCTTGGTGGAGGTACCGAGGATGACAGAATGACTTGGACGGGAAAACGCATCCGACAGGATGGCAACATCGAAACCACTGCACCGATGAGCAAAGTCGGAAAGGTATGTGCTCCAATTCCTCTAGCAGCGCTGTCCTTGCCTCTTTTGAAGGCTCGAAAATACATACTAACTCGGCGGTCATTCAGTACATGGAAGCCGCAAAGGCTGATGAGGCCGGTGACGAGATCATTGAGGATCTGCCAGATACATGGCAGGAACCGTCAAAAAAGAAGACGAAGATGGGCGGATTCGGGAACTTTGACGGATGGGCTTGAAACTCGCCTGCGAAACTTTGGGCACTGCCATCTGGACTCAGTATATGACATAACCCGCCCAGCCTTGGCCTTGGCTAAAAGCCTTGGGAGATGTGTCGCTTCTGGCCAGTGGTGTTTGGCAGTGTTTGGTACATGCTTGATCGTCGGGGCGACTCAAGGATGGCAGTGCTTGCGTTGGATCCCTCAGAAAGGGGTGGAGCTGCAGATACGCACATCAACCCCACGCCACCCTGCGATGAACGCCGGAATGAGGAAACCACACACCAAAGAAAGGCCAGACTCGCGACTGCCCCTTGTTTGTGCCTCCTTGTCCAACACCTATAGGCTGGTATTATCTTCGGTCCCTGTGATATAACATCGGTCTGGCGGCCCGGCCGATTGCACTTTAGGACAGCTGGAGATTTGCTCAAACGACCTGTACTGTAAGATGACGGTGGGCGACAAAATTGCCAGGAGATCAACGTTGGATGGATCTGAGGGTAATGAGCGAGCTGAACGACATGGGCACGCACACGGCCAATTGAAGAGGGGGTGGTCGGTGGCGCCCTGGCACTGCCCTTCCGATTTGTCAAGGGTTGAGTGTCTCGCCTCTAGCAGTGGTAGATATGCCTCGTGCCCTTCAGCTCGACCTGCAGCCACGGTGGTTGGGCTAGACCAGGGGCGGCCTCCCTTTGAGCGCGGCCTTTCCATATGAGCAACATTTCGTCATGCTAATTTGCGAAATCCTGTCCTACGTGGTCGGGGTGACTCGGTAGCCAACGACATATCTGTTGATTTCACGACAGACTGTCGTACAAGGCCGACGAGAAACCACAGATCCTATCCAGAATGGTTTACTGTGGTAAGCCGTCAAAGGGCTGTTCCAACTGCCGCGAACGCAAGATCAGAGTAAGCATCCAAGCTAGCAACTACTTCTCTTCTCGGACGAGTGAGTCTAATAGTTCAACAATAGTGTGTAAGCTGGCCACGCGGACGTGCCTTTGGTCGTACCAGCTAACCCGAGACCTCAAGGATCAACGAGAACCTTGCTGTGGCCAGTGTGAGAAGAGGTGCCAGAATTGCCCTGGGTATCGAAACCTCGTCGACCTTATGTTTCGCGATGAGAGCTCCACTGTCATCAAAAAGGCGATAAAGAAGCGTCTAAAAGCTGAGGCATCTACATCGGTAGCGGCCCCTGCCGGCGGCCCCTTTACGGTCTCCACAACATCTGAAGCTCGTGAACTTCTGACGCGGGATGCTGCCATTCGGCAATGTCCTGACCCTCCAACGAATTGCTCGGCCCCTCCGCCAGAAAGCATCTCTTTTGACCCGCTGAAGCCAGCAGACACTCACACTACCAGTCGGCTCGGCGGTGGTGCTTCACAGGTGCCTTGCCTCATTGTCTCGGATCAGGAAACAAATGGAACAACTGAGAGCTCTGTTAGCTATGCCTCATCAGACAACTGCACCAGTACCAGACTTTCATTACAGGTGACGGCACATGCCCCTGCATCGATGTTTGAGCAGCAGGGTATTGCCTACTTTTTTGCAAAGGTAAGTCTCAATCATTCTCGTTCCTTGATTGTCCTCCTACCTTGGTTGTCGTAATCACTGGGCGGCTCACACACTCCTACCTTGAGTCACGAGAAGAAGCCCCAGGACATTTCAACGAGCAGTGGCTGACTGACTTTCTGGGCCCACAGTATGTCAACGCAGATGGACTCGCCAATGTCCAGCCTTTCGACTTTGTCTTTGAGATTTGGCGGCCACTACGATGTCTCGATGTGCGTCAAGACGACAGCGTCATGGCCGCCATGGCTGCGGTTGGTCTTGCTGGTCTATCCCAGCTGAAGACCTCCTCGGACTTGCTCACATGGTCACGTAGAAGCTACGGCACTGCGCTGCGCTTGACAAACAATGCTATACGGAGGTCAAGCGATGCAGTCAAGGATACCACACTACTTTCCGTGCTCATCCTTAGTTTGTATGAGCTACTGGCGGGCCACGGCTCTCAGGCGGCGCACGCTTGGCAGGAGCATGTCAATGGCGCTGCCATTCTGGCTAGGATACGCGGAGTAACCCAGTTCTCCTCGCGAGCTGGCATACGCAGTAAGCCCATCCCGCCGTTCTATGTCTCTCAGAACTGTTTCGGGAGTCATCGAGACATGGCAATACTCGTGTCCCGTATAGCATGGCCCACTGGCTCTCGAGTCAGACGTGGAAGGAGGAAGCTAACTGTGAATGTACTTAGTGTTCAACGTCCTGAAGCAGACAGTCCTCGTCAACTGCATCCAACGTCACCAGCCACTACCGCCGACATTAGCACAACTTGAAGCAGAACTCGAAAATGTAGTGTCTGTACTCGACGAGGGGCCTGGTTGGAGGTTGTCAGGGTCCATTCAGAGGATTCTGCAGCTCCGGCACGACGTCTGCCAGGCGCCTCGGAGCTCAGCAGATGATACCATTGCGCAGCTTCTCGTCACAGACAAGGAGCTGAGCGACATGGTGACAGTAGGTGTCACCGCTCACAAGAGGGGATACAGACGTATCAGGGTGTCGCGGCAAAACGGCAACGCCTTCGGGGAATTTTGTCACATCTACATCTCCCCGGCTGAAGCAACTGCGTGGAACACCATGCGCTCCATTCGGATGTTGTTGCACGAGACCATCATTCAGCTAATACTGGCTGAACCTTCCCATGGCAACGAGGCGCACCAGCTCGTCCTCGCGCGCTCGACCTGGCTGTTCGAGAAGCTACGCAACGCCATTCTTGCCACTGTCCCACAGTATCTCGGCAACGTCAAGTCCAAGGACGTTGGTGCTGTGGACAACGATGCCAGCATCCAACGTGCTGGCTTCTCAGAGACGTTACACGCCAGGGAACCTCCGATACACTTGGCATCCACAGGTCACCGGGGTTTAGGCCTGGCAGCCAGCCTATCTGCCACATCGCCGCATCGTGGGGTCTATGAAGAACTTCCATATCTACCAGCAAGCCCCCCGACGCAGGCCGGGAGGGACGAGGGAATAAGGATGGAAGAGATCATGACGCTGGCCTCGGCGAGCAACACAATCATCTGGCCTCTCTACCTTGTTGGCAGGTCTCGTCTGTGCACAGTGGAAGTGAATGAGTATGTTGTTGCGCGGCTGATGGACATATATCGAGATACGGGACTGGCGCAAGCTCGTGCCGTTGCCTCCATGGTTGCCAACAACGCGATGGATACCTCATGGGCCAGCACAAGGAGTGTGCTAGACAAAACTGAGGCGCCACAAGAGTCCATCGATGAGTCGGTCATGTAATATAGTTGCTTCGGGGAATTGGTCCAGTGAGCCGCAGATGGTCGTATTCTGCGGATGCCGTGAGGGCCAGACCGTCGATGGATGCTCTCATGGGTCTAGCATCCTCGACACCCACACAAAGAAGTCGGGTATCCTTTGGACCATGAAAGACATGCATGTCTGCGACCGGGGTTGGCGTCGAGTCCGATATAGGCGGTGATGTTTATCACCAGGGGCAGGGGCCCATGCACTCGTGAGGCGGTGAGCAGTTGGTCCGCCGACGTGCTCGACTAGACCGGCTATCCACCTGAGGCCTGCATTGCCACAAGTTGCGGAAGAAGGGCCCCTCCTGGGCATACATCAAGACTCGGAAGTATGCGATGATGGATGACACTCATGATCATGCGCCGATTCCTCAATAAAGTAAGAGATGTGATGTCCAAATTCAAGGCGACAAGTGAAACGTCGTACGAAATCAGCGGAAGCGCTCTTCTATAGGTACAAAAGGAGGTGGGTGTTGATCGTTGTCTCTCGACATGAAGAGTCGGTCAGCCGGAACCGGCCCTCGCTTTACATTAACCTCCTTCCCAAATCGAAAGCTGCTACTGCACCCAGGGTCACTAGGGCCCCGAGGCACATGAGCCGCTCGCGACTCCAACCAACGACAACCCATGCAGCGGGACAATCGACAAGAACAATCTGTATATCGAACAAGGTATCTGAGTGCAATCAACGTGCGGTGAATACGATAACGCGTGTGTGATGAAAAGGAGACAGGAAAGACGAAAGTACCAGAGCAAACCGGACAGCTGGCTGTCGACGATGTTTGTCGTCGACAGAAATTAGCAGATGAGGTAACGGGAAAATACGGCGGGAATAACGGGAAAGAGCAGTTACGCAACGGTAAGGAAAAGAAAAGGCGAACCGAGAAAGAGAGTGAGAGAGGAGAGAGGAGAGAAGAAGGAGACGGAAATGATAGGCCCGCCGAGCGGCCTGATAGGAAAATTCTCCCCTGAACTGGTCCAGCCAACAGTGCCACAGAAACGGGCTTTAGGTAATGCCGGGGCTCATGCCATGATCTCCTGTAACCTGCGCCCCGAGGGAGGGGGAGCCGTCTCGCGAGACCCGAACCACCGTACCCAATATGCCATCCTCTCCGTCATTGCCGGTCCCAGAGGTCATCCAACCCCCCCAAAAACAACCCAAACTGTGCTTGTTGAGCCCCAAATAAAAGCAGAAGAAAGGACCAACAACAACCGGAGTCCAGCGCCACAAGCCATGCCTTTCCGCTGTCCGCGTACGGGCTGCGACGGTGCCGAAACGGGCCTGAGATACCCCAAACGCCATACAGGACAAAGAGGTATATGCTTTGACGGGCAAGTCAACAAACAAAACAGCCCAGGCCGGCGGTATCTGTGTGACCGAAGAGCGTAAATAGAGAGCAAGCAAGGAAAGATGATTCGAAAGACAAAGGAAATCGTTTCGTCGTCTCAACTAATACACGCTGTCCTCGTCAGCGCCCTGCGAGATCATCGAGGGCGTTGAAACGTTCGAGGAAGCTTCCATGTCATCGACATAGCCGACGAGCGCTTGTGAATGAAGGCGGAATGATTCGCCCATCAACCGGGTGATACTAGATTCATGTCAGCTACATTCAATGTGGTAGGAATCACAAGGGTTAGACTCACCCCCAGACAACCACCTCGTCAAGCATGGAACCCCAGAGTCGGGCAACAAACGAGCTGAGCTGAGATGCATACTGCTCTTCGAGATCCTTCTCAAAGAGTCTGCGCACCTTGTTGTACATGGCCAACTCCTCTTCCGTAGCTGGCTCCTCGTCATGTTCCAGACGATAAAGCCACAACGTGAGGGTGATCATGAGATCAAGGCTGCAGAGCGCATGCTCAACACTCCAGTTGGTTGGCGACGTGCGGGCAACCCAACGAACGCCTTGCATGACGGCAATTTCGAGGCAGTTGTAGCACTCTTGGATCACCTTGAGCATCTCGCTTGACCTCTTGACACGGTCCCTGGCATGGGTCATCGCGGCTGCGACCTCGTACGAGTCGTGGTACCGCAGAGCCTCCTGCACCGACTTCAAGTCCACTTCAAGACGTGCGCGCGCGTTGCGGTACAGCGCCTTGGCGTTGAAGATGAGAGGGTGTCCCTTGTGAGGAGCTTGGAGCATCACGTCGGCAGTCTCCGGCTCGCAGAGGTCAAGGGATTTCTCCCACGTCTCCAGCGCGAGTCGAAGCTTGTACTCGGTGACGACATCTTGAAGAGCCTCCGGGCTGCGCTTGTGGTACCACACCTCGAGGAAGAGAGCGTTGATCATGACCCGGCTGGCAAAGGCGCTGTAGCCAAGCGTTTCCCCCTGGAAGAGGTTGTCGTGAGCCTCCATGAAGGTGACTGCCTTTGAGGACCTCAGCTGCTCCTGCCAAGAAGCGTCGCCAGCAACCTTCAGGTTCCACAGACCCTCTGATGAGGGAAGTTGCAGATCCTCAAACTCGTTGAAGCTGATTGCCGGTGTGTGGTTGTACGACAGTGTCAACAGACCGAAGAAAATGTAGACCGCGTAGTAGGTACGGCGACAGCCTTCATCTTCGATCCACTCTGCGCGGCTGGGCAGAGCGCCCTCCCGGGCATCCTGTCGAAGCTTCAATTCGTAGCGGTTTCCGGCGACCATGTTTGCGAGAAGACTCTTGATGGAGCACGCCCACTCAAGGCCCTTGGGGTCTCCGCTCCAGCTGGCAAAGATCATGTTGAGGAGGGAACCCTGCATCGTCCAGAGCGGGCACTTGCGAGAACTGAAGTTCTCCTTGTGCTGCAAAAACTGGCTGACGAGGACCTTGGACCCAATGTGAAGCACGTATGCATGGTCTTGGTCAAAGGCATACAGGGCTCCGATGCTCAGAACACCGAGGAGAAGCGCGGGAGATACACGAGTGGGCTCAAATGAGGCTGGGTGCAGGAAAGGCAGGTGGTGATGGAAGAGGCCAAAGTACGTCGACAAGTACCGGTTGAGCGAGGCGAGATTGGGAAGGCGGAAGCCATCGGGAATGGCATGCTCCGTGTCGTTTGCACGAATGTTGTCCAGAATCATGTTCCTCTCCTCGTCACTGGCGACCAAGGGCACCTGCAGAGCCGAGCTGTCGTTGCCAGGGTGCGGGCTCTGTGCCATTGGGGTGTCGCCACGGGGAAGCGAGCTGATCATGGACTGAAGTGCGGGGACAAGGCCGTTGCAGTTTTGGCCGCCAAGGTGACTGTTGGGATGCAGGGTGCCCGAAGTACTGAATGACTGTTGCGACTCGTAGGAGCCAGATGCGGACGACGTGATCGAGTGTGCTTTGGGTTCCGATGACGGAGGCATGAAGCTGTCCCACTGAACTTGTGGGAGAGCGATAGCTCCGGAAGGGTACGTGACCGAGGGATCCAAGATGCCAGTTCTGTGAGGCGAGTATGGCGTGGTGCCACTGCCTTCGTAAGGGCTGTTGCTTGATCGCATGGCTGCTGTGGCCTTGTGGTGGAGGTCTGCAACGAGCATGGCAGCGGTCTCGACATCGAACATGCCATCGCTGCTGGCCTCGATCTGTTCCAACGCCGAGGCATCAATGGCCAAAGGTGTCTTTGACGGGCCACCGATGGCTCGGGTCTTGGGTCCAGAGCGCCGCTTGCCGTCACTGTGCAACGGTACGCCACCATCTTTGGCATGGACGGTACGATCGTGTCTGAGCAGAAGATCGCGTCGAACGAAGGTGCTTCGGCACTTCATGCATTTGAATGGGCGTTCCTTGGTGTCTGCGAGAGTTAGCCATGGGCTCAAGAGGGCGGGGTGGTAATTGGGATGATGGTGAGTCAATGGGCAGGACATCGTATGTGATAGTGTACACGCCGCGATGCGGAAGAGCTTGTCCTCCAGGAAAGATGAAGGCGGGGTATGAGGTCGGCCACGAGTAGGTGTTCACACAAGACCCAGTGACAGGAGCGGCGGGGTATGTTGGAGGAAAAGTGTAGCACTCACGAGATCGTTCGTGTCTGCTCCTATGCTCGCTTCTCGAGAACGCGCGGTTACTGCAACAGCGACTTGGTTAGCATGTGGTATCTCATGAAATCATCCTCCAGCGAGCACAAGGTTGGAAGGTATTGCTTCGCCTTGTCGTCGGTAGGGGATGCCATCATCATCGGGTGCGACGGGACGGGTGGAGGCGAACTTACCAGAACTGGCATTTGTACTTCCTCTCCGGTGCGAGGGAGGTCTTTCTTGTGGCCGGAGTCGATGTGGCCGATGGAGGCATGACCGCAACGCTTGCGCCAGGCATTTTGTCGACGGCCAGCTGGTCAACGGGGGGATGTTGCGGGCTTCGGGTCCGAGATGTGACGAGGTCGGGTGGGATGGTCGTCGGCAGACAGCTCGGATGGCAACGAAGTGGCGACTGGCGGTATCGATCGGTTGGTCGGTCAACAAGACTGTATCGACTCGCTTGCAGGACGATGGTTGAAATCTCCTGTCGGCTTCCTCTCGCTCAACGCGCGCTCCCGTGGCGATTTAAAGTGTGACGGTCAGGGTCTGAAAAGCAGTAGAAATCATTTGGGTCGATGTCCTCATAGGTTCTCGGTTTGTGTGGTGGTGTTGTGACGGTGGCTAAAGCCAGAGAAGAAGCGACTTGTCTTTCAGGCGACAAGAGCGCTGTTGAGACGTTTGGGTATTTGCGATGATGCAGAGAGGTGGTGTCGCGGCGGGATGTGCGAAAGCAGGGAGGCGGGGGAGGAGGAGTAGTAAAAGAATAGGAGGCGGCAGGAGGGGGGGTTTTGGGGGAGGGGGGACGTGGAGCGAGGACACGAGCTTCCGTGGTGGTGGGTGCCTCCACCCCTCCCTACTCTCCCGTCGACTTGCGAGTGCCAGTGGCACGGTGCAGGTGGGGAGGGTGGCCGGCTGTGTACTCGGGGTTTTCGCGCACGGTACGAGTACATGGCGACGGGTACATGTACAGAATCGCCGGCTTGACGGCTGAGAATCACCAAGTTAGACGCGACACGCTGGCCGATTTCAGCAACACAAATCAATCCAGATCACCAGAACCTTCCGGCGGTTCAGCTCATGACTGTGAGCTTTCCCGTCGGCGCTCTGGGCCTGCTTGACCGCCATGTACTGATTTTTCCAGTATGGAGTTTGCCTGGGTGCTGCTGCATGTTGCATGTCAAGTTGCCCGCCTCCAGTTCCACTCCTGGTAGCGACACCGACTTGTAGGTACTGCTCTGGACTAGGGGGGGTGGCCGAAATGGGGCGGCCAAAGCGAACAGCTGGCAGCGCCCACCATGTCAGCACCTGTTGACGCGAACAGCTGAGCAGGGCGAGCGCCGACGCGATCGCAGCACAGTATGTACGCCGTGCGTCGCTACATGCTCCTGTGCCCACCCGTCCGTCCGTCTTGTCCGCCCTGCTATCGCGCTCCAGCTGGCGAAGGAAGCAAGTACCTCTTCAGCTCAATGATTTTGATCGTCAGGTACCTTTGGGGGGTATCCACCAATTCCACCACAGCTGCTCCCTGCACTACCTGACCTGACCTCCTGCTATTACCGGAACATGAGGGCTGGTCCGCAATCGCGGATGCCCCTCCCATACGTGCTGAGGCGTCGTGCACAGGCAATGCTCGGGTCCGGGATAAGGGGCCGGAGGCATTCCAAACAGAAGCAAAATGCGTTTTATTACCACCTGGGCACTCAGTAAGTAAAGGATGCCGCACGAAAAATTTTCCTCGTCAACCTTGCATGCCCCTGACCGTGGCCAGCCATGGGTCAAACAGAGCGAAGGACGTCGTCGGTGCGGTCGGCCATTTGCGAGTCCCTGTTGATAGCTGCCGAGGGTGCGCATCTTAGCCGTACTCTTCTGGCTGGCGTCCGTTCTCCACGTGGAAGCTCGGTAATAATCAAATCTTTCAGGGCCATTTCCAGCCAGTCCAGACGAACGACGCGCGCCGTAACAGTGGCCCATCGTCACCACGTTCTAGGCTCAGAGGGCCGGCCCGCTCGCCATCATCATCACCCTCATCGAGAGACACCGCCTTGACCTATTCCTTGCAACAGTTTGCTTCGTTGTCCTGCGTTAGCGCTGTTATTGCAAGTCGGTGAGAAACCACCCCTGGTATGGACGGCGGTGTGTTCAAGTTGACAGATGTCTCTGGCAGGTGGGCGGGCTCGGCCGTGGATCAAGACCCCCCCGGAGGCGAGGCGAGGCGAGGCGAGGGGCCTTGTCCAGCACACATCCAAGCAGGCCTGTTCCGAGGGCCCCGACCTGTGAAGCTGCCTGCCCGAGAACGTCCGGCGATGCTGGTGTTCATTCAATTCAGTTCGATTTGCCCGGGCGACTGGGAGCAGGCATCATGACATGTTGCTTATTTGAGAGATGGATGCCCCTCGAGTCGGCTCCCGCAGCGGGGATCGCCCGTGACAGCAATGTAGCGGCCCGGGCCAGACCAAAAGGGAGAGAGGGAGTGGACGCAGCATTGATCTCGGAAAAGAGGTGTCCGGAGGGCAAACGGGCAAGGGAGGCTGGAGTGGAACGAACAGGATGGGCGGTGGCATGGAAACCTGGAAGCCGGCGTTGCTGGGACGTCCCGTTCATTTGGGAGGCCAACCCCTGCCGGGCCCCAACGGGGAGGAAGCCGCTCCCCGCCAACAAGGTACTTAGTGTGATTAGACCGCAGGGAGCGAATGGGACGACGAGGAATGGGGCGGGGATCCTGGCCGTGGCCCGTAGAACATCTTGTCGACCTCGCGACAGTGTCAGGGGGGGGAACGGGAGCCACTCGAGTCCACAAAACGACCTGAACGTTCAAACCGGGACCTCGGCGCCCCCCTTTAAAGCACACTGCAGGCAGGTACTTCAAGTTGTGGGGGGCAGCGGGCGACACAGACACGCAGTAGCGCGGTACTTGTGGCTCGCTAGCCTCCGGAACCTTTCCGGTACATGCCGGCGAGCTATTTGCACTCCGCCCCTTGAAGTCCCAGTGCCCCTCTATGGAAGCCAGGCCGACAGTGACAGCACGAGTCGGCACCTTGCGAACCTCCGGCGACCAAACTCGAAGGGGGGCGTAGCGGGGCACAGGCTCCTTTCCAATGACCGGCCATACCGTCAGAACCGCCCGCACTGTACGTGTGTTCACAGCGGGTTCGCGCGTGTTTTTGGGTCTTGTTAGGTGTTCATAGGCACTATGGACAATCAGTCTGGTTCTGCGATGCTCAGGCTTGGGAGTCTGTCCAGATCGGCACGATTAACAAGTAGGAGAGTCAGGTGATGGAGGAGGGGGAGGGGCCTAAAGGTTCGAGCACGAGGACTCCCGGCACGCGGGGGAGGGAGGGGCAGCGGGGCTTGCAGGAAGGAGTCAGGACGCGTCGGGAGTGGAGGGCAAAGTTCAAGCAAACTGAAGAGCTTGCCTTGCCTTCAAATTGTCCCCGTGTCCCGCGCCCGATTTCAGAGGTCGACCCCGCTCTGATTGCGCCGCACTGTGCACCCCATTCCTCGGGCATGTACCGTTCCAGTAGACAATTCGCCAACCTGGCGCCGTTTACCTGCCTCAGGACAACACCTCGGGCACTTCTGACTTGCATGCTGGCGCACCAGTAAAGTCGCTTTCGAAGCATTATACGAGTACCTGCTCCATGTTAGTGGCACATGTCAGTCGGCTAGGTCCTGGCCGCCTCTGGTACGGTACTCATCTCCCTCGAGTACCTTAGACGGGACGAACGGTAAAGGTGACGCGGTGGGGAGCTTGCGGGAACCGAAAAAGTCACCCACAAGGCTCATCTGCTACTACCGATACCTTCAGGCGGGGCGACATGGAAAAAGATTGGACAAACGTTCCAGCCCCTTGGGCCTCATGCTCTCTGCAGGGCGGGCGGAACGGGCCACCAGCGCCGTCTTTTCATGCCGCCCTAGAAAAGCAACTCTTGAGAAGACGACAGGATCTCCAGGGCGATCCGTCATGCGTCTTGGGTGTTTCCGATTGCTCGTGACACCGGGAGGCCCCGAAACGCTTGAAGACAGACCCGCAGCAAGTCGCCACTGATGGACTCGTGTCAATGGGGCAATCACTTCAAGCTGAAGACTCGGACGCAGCACCAATCGTGTGTGTCCTAGACACTTCTGTTCAGACTCAACATGACGGCGTATACGGTAGAGATGCTAGTGTTTTCTAGCAGTATCGCATCACACGGAGTATTGTTGCATGCTTGACCCGCTTCTGTCGGCCGGCCATCAGACAGATCACACTATGGCAAACGGAGTCACATTGACGGTGCCTCCAGGAAAACACATGGAGTAAAGCGGTGACTCTTGGGCACATTGGGCAGAGAAAGCCATCGTGTCCCCAATACATGCCGACCAAACGCGCGAAACCACCTGGGTGGCTTGTCCATTCGAGTAACGTCCGGAATCCGTGGCCCCGTTCCCTACATGCACATAAATTAGTCAACCCAGGCATAATGGCCCCATCTGGCTGGCTTGACCAAGGCCTCTGTGACTCCGCAACCCAAAAGCACACGATCTGACGTTGAGGAGGTAGTATAGAGTGGAAGGGTGAGTGGTCATCCAGTACCATGTATCTGTTCGGACCTTCGGTGGTGCGTGTCTACCTGGCTCGTCCTTTGTCATGCTGCGACGAAATGCAAGTGTGGTGCTGTAGCTGGGCTTGTCCCAGCTTGAGAACCGTCCCTTCAAGCATATGGATCTGTCAACCATGATAGCTTCATAACCGAAAACCTACAGGAGGAACCCAGTCACCACGTTTCTTCCGACACATCTGCTTCCTGACCCCTTGGACGCACGTGTGATGCTCCGGGGCTTTGGAGTGCAGGATGAACGCCTCAGGGCACCCGTGGGTCGAGGTTGCACAACGTGGCTTCACCCTCCAATGACCAAGCACATGAGAGAGCACTAGTCCGGAAAAGGAAGCCAGGAGGACCACCACATGGACACACGAGTCCTGGCTGTTCGCTCGCGGGTCACGAGAAACCCCACAGAGAGAGCTCGACGAACCGATTTCCAAGTCCGAGCCTTTTTGACAGGCGTGGGAGCACAGGATCCAGAGACTGTTACCAGCATAAATCTCTACGCCTCCGACAACACGAGCATTCTTATGGGCCGCCGCCGGTCAGAGCTCCCAGAGAACTTGCCGTAACACCATCGGAACCGCGCCCGAAACAGCCTTTACCCCCTCTCTTCGTCGCCTCTACGACTGTCCGCGACACCAACTGAGAGAAGAAGCCTAGAGACCGCAGCAGAGCAGAGAACCCGCCTGCCTACATTCGCTCTTTCTCGTGTCATCGATCTTTCGTCTCTGACTCAACGTCAAAATCACGCTATACTCCGACACATTTGCGCCCGCCAAAGACAAGCCGCGCCCCCCCCCCTCTCTCCGGCGAACCACAGCCACACACCGTCGCATCGCCGTACGCGCGCGACGTCAACAACACGAACGTCGCTCGCACAGCTCTACCTCACCGTCGTCCCTACGAGAAGCCACCGAAACATCTATTGCGCGGGGCAGAACATGGCCTGATACTCCCGACCCCCGCATCGGCTTGACTTCTTCCCAATATTTCCTGGTCCGCAATATGCCCAGTGATACGGCTTGCTGTGCCGGCACATGCTCCATCGAAAGCGGAAGCTCATCACACAACGAACTGACTTGGATACCCCATCTCCGCATCGCCTCTTCTACACCAAGACACGCTGCCCGACCCACGATCGCCAGCAGCGCTATTCACTATGGCTTCAGCCAATACCGACCTGTTTGTGAGGGCCCTGTACTCATACGAGTCTGAGGACGAGGGGTCTCTGTCATTTAACGAGGGTGATGTGATTCAGGTTATAACACAGCAAGTTCTTCCCCTTGATCCCTTCTAACGAAAGACCAAGGGCGCTGACGGATCCCCCCAAGACTGGAGAGCGGCTGGTGGGACGGCGTAATCAACGGTGTACGTGGCTGGTTCCCGAGTAACTACTGCCAGATTATCACGAGCCCCGACGATATCCCAGAGCATGATGCCGGCGGCGAGGTCGAGCAGCCAGAGGACGAGGTCGACGACCCTCAAATGTACGAAGAACACCTCGAAGATGTCGATGAATCCGATAACGACGGCACGAATGGTCTGTCCGTTGGGGGATCGCAGCCACGACAGACCTCGGGGGCCGACTTTTGGATCCCTCAGGCGACGGCTGATGGCCGTCTGTTCTACTACAACATGATGACGGGAGATCGCAGCATGGAACTGCCTCTGGAATCGCCCGTGTCGGCTTCAGAGAGTGGACCACAAGACAGGCTGAACACAGCTATCCCCGACAGGACGCGGCCCCCGCCAGAAATGATGGCGCGCGGCCTCATCCAAGAAGAGGATGAGGATTCTGAGGCGAATTCGTCGTCAGAACTAGAGGGCGAGTCTCTGATGCTCGCGTCCCGAAGCTCAGCAGTATGTGTACATTCCTCGTGAACGGCGTACGCCAAGCTAACACCAACTTTCCAGCCACGAGTCCGTCGATCTTATGGCGAGAATGCGCTCTCCCCATCAACATCCATGGATTCCATCAACGGGTTCGCGGCACCTCTTCGAACGCGAAATGACTCTGTTGTAGCCGCCTCTGGCGTGGGCGCACACTCCACCATAGCATCCGCCACCTCCTTCACAAGCACAGCATACAATGGTCCTCCAACAAACATCGTGCCGCGGTCCTTCTTCGATGACGGCGCATCCCCTCCACTGACCTGGACGCGCTTGGTCTCGAACATGAGAAGAGCCGTCGATCGTTACCGAGATGCCATTTCCAACAATAACCGATCAGAATACGTTGCACGTGCAGAGGACATTTCAGACCATCTCAGGCTGCTTCTCGCTGCAGCATCAGGAACAACAGACAACCACTCTGGCCAGCCATCCATCATTTCCACCAACAAAGCGCTGTACCCGCTCTTCCGGGACATGATGTCGAAGTTCTCGAAGCTCGTCATCTCATCACACATCGCTGCCGCCGACTGGCCAAGTTCTGAATCTGTTCAAAAGTGTCTGCAGGAAGCCGATGGCGTCTTGTTGGGCGTGTTCAGCTATGTCGAAATTGCACGACAACAGCGCGGAGAGGAAATTCCGAGGCTCTTCCCTGGCTTTGTTATTGGAAGTTCGACGGGGGGCAGCTGGCAGAACAACGGCTTCGGACCTCGTGACCCCATTACGGCGAATTTCTTGGAGGACGACGAAGGTCTCGCCGACTCTGCAGTATCACTTGATGGCAAGCTCCTCGAGAGACTTGACGAACTCAAACGGATGCTCGTGTTCAGCGTCCGGGAGCTGGACAAACATCTTGTTGTCGCTGAGAAGATCGTCACGCCGTTCCGGCACGAGGTGATTGGAAACAACGTCTGTTCTGCTGGTGGCAAGGTGCTGGAGACGTTCAAACCCTGGATTGCCGTCATCGAATCGGTCGACTTGTCCTCATTGGGCAACGCCTTCCAGACGCCGCATCTTGCAGACTTTAGCGTCAACAAGCAAGGCCTCTACGACAACATTTCAGACCTCCTCTTGGGGTGCCAGGCTGTGGCCGGCCCCCTGGCAGATGAGTGGGCCGAAGTCCACGGCGAGTCGCTGGAGGACCGTCTCGAATATGTCAGGCAGTGCGCCAAAGCCCTGGAGACAAACTCTTCACAGATTGGGTTTTCTCTGCAACTGCTGTCTGAGCAGGTGCAGATCAACTTGCAGCAGCAGCAGCCGTCGCAACAACAAGCGCAGATCGAGCAACGGTCTGATGTCATGCAACGAGAGCAACTGCGGCGAGGCGACACGATGCCGTACGAGCGGCCTCATCAGCGCACCGAGTCCAGGACTGCGCCATCCAGGCCGCCACTAATAACCTCTCAGTCGTTCACGGAGGGCGATCCTGGGGCCAGCAACTTCCGCAAGGGTGATTTCTCAAAGGTCAAGAAGATTCTGGGAGATGATCCGAGTCCTCAAGCTATCATTCCGCCGCCGGTTGACGATACTCCCGACTTTCTTCTGTTGGATCACGAAGCCGATTTGTCCTGGGATGCCAAGTCCCAGCCACCCACGATCAAGGGCGGAACACTGCTTGCGCTTGTAGAACAGCTCACGCGGCATGACAAGCTGGACTCCAACTTCAACAACACCTTCCTTCTTACATACAAATCGTTCACATCGGCGCGGGAGCTATTTGGCTTGCTCGTGAGCCGTTTCAACCTCCAGCCGCCGGAAGGACTGGCAGCCACAGACTTTGACGTTTGGCGAGACAGGAAGCAGAAGCTAATCCGTGTCCGTGTCGTCAATATTCTGCGGAGTTGGTTCGACAATTTCTGGATGGAGGACTTCAACGACGAATCCAAACAGCTCATTCGTGATGTCTACGCCTTCGCCAGAGACACGGTCAAGTCAACAGAAACCCCGGGCTCTGCCCTGCTCATGTCGATTCTTGATCAACGGCTGAGCGGCAAAGAGGCCGGTGCTCGACGAATGATCCAGACGGCGAACCAGACCACGCCACAGCCCATCATGCCAAAGAACATGAAGAAGCTCAAATTCCTCGACATTGATGTGACGGAATTCGCACGACAACTCACCATCATCGAATCTAGGCTCTATGGCAAGATCAAGCCCACGGAATGTCTGAACAAAACATGGCAGAAGAAGGTGGGCGAGGGAGATCCGGAACCCGCACCGAACGTCAAACTCCTCATTCTGCACTCCAACCAGATGACGAACTGGGTTGCAGAAATGATTCTTGCCCAGATGGATGTCAAGAAGAGAGTTGTCGTGATCAAACACTTTGTCGCCGTTGCCGACGTGAGTAGACGTTGCATTCCTGCCCTCACGTCACCGCCGCTAAACACTCAATCATCACAGAAATGTCGAAGTCTCAACAATTTTTCCACCCTAACCTCCATTATCTCGGCCCTCGGCACTGCGCCCATCGCCCGTCTGAAACGCACGTGGGATCAGGTGCCACAACGCACCAACGCGGTGCTGGAAAATATGAGGCGCCTCATGGCAAGCACCAAGAATTTCGGCGAATATAGGGAGGCTCTGCACGCCGCCAACCCTCCATGCATCCCCTTTTTCGGTATGTCGACGGCCCTTGAACCAGGCCCATCTTGACTCTGACACGCGTTGTTCCAGGCGTCTACCTCACGGACCTCACATTTATTGAAGATGGCATTCCATCTATCATAAAAAAGACCAATCTCATCAACATGGCCAAACGGTCCAAAACCGCCGAGGTGATACGAGACATCCAACAGTACCAGGCTGTGGGATACTCGCTTCAGCCGGTTCCGGAGTTGCAAGACTACATCCTGAGTAACATGCAGGCTGCTGGTGATGTGCACGAAATGTACGACAAAAGTCTGCAGGTGGAACCGCGCGAACGAGAAGACGAAAAGATTGTCAGGTATGTCCTCAGACGCAACACCCTTTGCTGCATACATTCTGCTTGGCACAAGCTGACCGTCGCCTGTTCATTAACAGGGTTCTTGCCGAGTCCGGCTTCCTATAAGGACGCTCTGCAACCGCGAGTCGGCCGCATTTATTCTGTTCATGGCAACCCCTGGAGCGAGGGGGTCGGCGTCAATTTATGGCCGCGACACCATGTACA
This sequence comes from Plectosphaerella plurivora, assembly GCA_020726575.1. Lineage (NCBI taxonomy): Eukaryota > Fungi > Ascomycota > Sordariomycetes > Glomerellales > Plectosphaerellaceae > Plectosphaerella > Plectosphaerella plurivora. The sequence goes on along the minus strand of JAGSXJ010000050.1, from coordinate 63,175 downwards.
CTTTTGTCGCGACCAGGCTTGGCTAAATACTAGCCAGCTGATCTCATTTTGCTGCGGTGGTTTCGGAAATCACGGCAGCCAGCCTAGAAGTAGCGGACCATGATCGAGTTGACGAATCACATAGCTGTTGGATGGCTCCAGTGTCTCCCCCGGAACCGCTCGCTCTTCGTTGGCCGTCACATGGTACCTCCGTGATATGATGTTGTTCGAGCAGGCTACCGTTATGTCAAACATGATGTTCAATCTGCCCATATTTGTACTAAAAATGTACGTGGCTTTCGCCCCTGAATTACGCCCGAGATTAGGCCAAGTGATACAACTAGAAATGACAGAACAATTCACACATGGGCCCTCTTGGCAGGCTCTCACCGCCCCTAATGCTTGTGCAGCTTGGCCTTGATCTTCTCCTTCAGACTCAGCTTCTCACCAGTCGCACCAGAGTCGCTCAGACCAGGCTTCGAATGGCCAGGGCTAGACTTGGTGGTGATGTTGTCTGATGAGTTGTTCTCGTCCAAGAGGCCTGTTCCAACCGTCAGACTCCGCGAGCAAAAAGTGTTACACGTTTGGAACTCACGATCAGCCTCACGGCCAGCACCAGCAGCCGCAGCATCAAAGTCACCCCCTTCAGCAGCGAAGCCGGTGCTTCTGACGACCTTCTCGCCAGTGCCCTCTTCACTGCTCTTGTGGGAGTCGTCAGGAAGGCCCGAGCCTGCTGTTGATGGACCATGCTTGGTCGCGTTGCCTGCATCTCCTCCACGTTCTCTGGCCAGCGTTTCCAGCGGCTTGGGACCGGGCTTGTCCAGGTCTGCGGCGGGGACCTGCTGCTCTTCTGGCCGTCCAGGACCATCAAGCTTGACCTGGTGGGTAGATTCGGCCTTGTCAGGCAGGGCCGACTCGATAGGCTTTTCTACCTCGGTCTTGGTACGCGAGGGGGTCTCCTCTGTGGTCTCAATCTTGCTGCTTGTTGCAGCATCTGCCCGTGTATCAGTACCGGTGCTCTTGTCGATTTGACTTCCGCCGCTTTGGTGATCCAGCGGGGTTTTGGCGCTGGATATCTCCTGTGGCTCTAAAATGCCACACATGTTAGTGTCTGTGTGCCTTGACTTCAGGTCAAGGTAGCCTCGGCTGGTGATCGCACGAACCCATGTTCCCGGCATCGTAAGGCTCGCCCTCTGCAGTGTTTCCCTTGACACCCGACACGGGCTCCTGCTTCGTCTCAGGACTTCCCCAAACGGCCTTGGCCGCTGCGCTGGCTACGCTGTTGATTGTCTCCATCGTGATCTGGTATTTGGTATTATGGGTGGGTGGCTGTCTGGCAAAACGTGTTCAAGTGGATGCTTGAAAGTGAGTAAGTCTAGGGAGGTTGAGAATGTCACTGCATTTGAATCGTCACGGGAGCCAAGACTTAAATAAAGTAGGCGCATCGGCTCTCCCACATCACCTGCCAACTTCTACATATCTGACGTCGTGCCAGATCTGGTGCTTCGACTCGGCAGAAGGCGCACTTCTCCTCATTGTCTTATGACGTTGATGTCGTGGAGGGCTTACATGGGTACGTCATAGCGCTGGGGAGGTGGCTTACCAGGTCCTCACCACCACGGAAAGTCTATCGGCCGATACATTTTATCGACCGGTACAACTGCATTTTCAGTAATCGACCAACAAAGTTACTTCAGCGATTAAGATAAATGTCGCTATACATACTAGTAAGTAGATTAGTAATTAAGATGTATCCTAATAGTATATTAAATTAATATTACTAAGCTTAATATATTTAGGTCTAAATCTATAAGGATTTACAACTAAAAAGTTACTTTTTACTTATTAAGTAAGTAGATATACTAGGATATAGTAGGTCTATAAATTCATTACTCTTACATATAGTACAATCTACCTATTTTGCCGCCTTACGTGACTAGGCAGGAAAAAGATCTACCCCCGCGTTTCATCTTACCCCGTGTTCCCCGTGCTTCCCGACCCCAACACCCACGCATCCTCACCTGCAAGTAGCAGCAAAGGGTGTAGGGCACAGCTTGGATGCCTTCTTACCTCGGCAGCTGCTGAAGCTACATACAATACGCGCCGTGCTCTTAAGCTCCTGGGCGTCCCCTTTTCACAACCCCCCAGGCGGTGTTGAAACCCTCATCTGGTTCACGGCCATACCCCCTACCACACTAGGCTTCCCGTGCTGCAGCTTTGGTACAGCTCGCCCAGGCGTCGCGCGATCAAGACGCACCCCGCTAATATCGGGTAAGGTACTTTGCACGTGGGTAGTGGTGGACCAGCTATCGTCTAGCCATCCATATACCGGTACATCTGCACCCCGCGTTCCACAGCAACCCTGGCCCGGCACGAGTGAGAATTCGACCACTGCCGCCCCCAAATATGGTCTACTGCGGCAAGGCTTCGGAGGGCTGCCAGAACTGTCGCAAACGACGTATCAAGGTATGCTAGAGACGATTTGCAGCAAAGAAGCCGTTTTGCGACGGTCCCTGATCCGCCATATGATGAGGAGGCTCAGCTGGCTAACCGCAAATGCCAGTGTGACAAAGCCAAACCAGAATGCTCGCAATGCGTTCGCCAGTCGATGCAATGCCCCGGCTACCGGGACCAGCTGTCCCTCATGTTCCGCGATGAAAGCACCAAGGTCATCAGGAAAGCCCATGCCCAGTGGGGTCTGGATGCACCGTCCTCCGCCGGTGAGGCTGCGGCCACAGGGATCACGTCTGAAGAACCTGAGATCGTCACTTCACATTTCGTAACCGAAGGTAGAGGATCTCGCGCAAGGGCCGGACACGCCTCTTCCGAGCATAAAGCTCCCATCCGCCACCGCCGCTTATCCGCCGCCTCAACCCAAGCTTCACAAAATGGCAGTAAACAGGCGGTTCCGTCCTCCCAGGCTCTGAAGATCACGAGGAGTTCTTCACTTTCAATACCTCCTCCAACGGCCAGCCCCTCAAATACAACTTCGTTGGAGTCAAGCGCGGCAAAGCCATCATTGTCCCTGATTCCAATAGGCCCGACTATAGAAGAGCAGGGCATCCATTTCTATGTGAACCGATACCTGGTCGGCCTCCCGGATGAGCCAAAATCCACTTCTGATCTGACTGCGTCACACTGGATCTGGAATCCCGCTCTTCAACACATCGTGGCGGCCATTGGACTTGCAGGCTTGTCCAACCTTACCGGCAACGCAGGTGAGTTCTTGACACACCTGCCGTGTCGCCTTGCGCTCATACGTCCCGACTCCCAGGTATGATGGCTGCTGCGCGAGAAAAGTACGGACGTGCCTTGCGGCAGACTGGGCAACTGATTCAGCCACCCAACTCCCCAAGTCTGGATGTCACAATGCGATCTGTCGTCATGCTAGCCATGTACGAAGTAAGTTGTCTCGTATGGCATTGACACGATGTATGGCAGCACTGCTAACCGTCACAAGGTTGTCAAGGGAACGCATCATGCTCATGGGACTGTTCATGCCCATGTTATGGGCGGCGCAGCTCTGATTAAAAGTTGGATACCACTTCCAAACGCGCCTTTTGGCGGCTTCAGAGCTCTCATTCAGTTAAGCTACTCTATTGTAGGTGCCGCCGCAGAACAGCAATACAACTTGACACCCCCTAACGAGTATGCAGTTTATACCCATCCAAGTTGCCGCTATGGAAGTGCCGCGCCAACTCTTCGACTGGATTGCTGTAGCAACCCAGCTTCAATATGAAATTGACAGGCCAGCTACCGACCTGGCGGTCATCATTGCCCGCTTCCTGCAAATCAGCGCGTTTGTGGAGTCACAGGTCCTGAGCGACGGCAGACCCAAGACATCCAATGCCATTCATCAACTACTCGACCTCGATGCCGACATGTCCGCCTGGGCCGCAGGGCTACAGGGGGTTTGGCTCTATCAAATCGAGAAGGCGCCTCATCTATCAGCAAGGGCCTTGTTCCGAGGCGAATACCACGTATACTACGACGTACTCATTGCTAGGACGTGGAACTACTTTCGATGGGCGAGAATCCTGGTGAACCAAATCCTGGTCGATCTTGTGGATAAGTACCCTGTGTCCAGTCTACCTCTGGTTTCAGTGATCAGACGCAACCAGGCCCTTCGAACCATTCGAAGACTGGCAAAGGATACCCTGGTCTCTACGCCAAGCCACTGGAGGCATCCCCTCTTAGAGGACACTCGCATCACCGTGGAAAACGCCGGTGGCGGGGGTGCAGGTGCGGCAGGAATCCCAGCGTTGCTTTTTCAACTCAAGGTCGCTAGCTGCTCCCCGGGCGTGCCAAGAGAATACTGGCAGTGGGCGTTGGACATCATCACGACTATTTGGGGTGACATGGGCATGTTATACGCTCGTATCGTCATCGAGGCCATGCGGGCACACCAGGACAACATACAGAGGGGCGGGGCTGATGGCATATTGGCAGAGACATGGTGATGGATAGCAAGCACCTGGAACATTGAATGGATTGTGATGCCGAATGGCCATCAGCGGGTAATTATGCTGAGGGATGGGAGTATTGCTGAGAAGTGGTCCTTGATGTCCATTCCTCGCCGCTCACTTGAATTCGCAAAAACCTTTCCGCCTACAGTTGACCGTGGTTGATATTGGATGAAGAAGGAGACAACTGTAAGGCAGGCCCCGATGCCATGTCTACCGACACGTGCAGACACTGTGTTCGCGGCGCTTACTTAACACTGTACGTGGCACCGTGGGATGCGGCGGCGAAAACGAGTGGGCCCGGTCGGGTGACAGACTGCAACCACCATTCAACTACATCACAGTACAACGACCAAACCCCCGGATTGATAACGCGACATTACCTACCCACCGCAACTCGACCTCGATCGCAAGCGCAGAAACCCCTTCTGATCTTATCAGCATACATCGCGGAGAACAGACTCTGGATAGGAATCGAGTCAACACGAAGGCACCGCCGCCAACCCGAAGCAGAGCGTGCAATACCGACCCGTTCTTCCTGGCCCGGCGCATTATCGATTCTGGTCGATACGCAATAATTCTATCGGTCTCTCGCCATGGCGACAGTCTCAGATGCAAAGAAGAGTAGCTCTCTCTCCCTCCTTACCACTCCGGCCGGGGCTGACCTCCATCGCCGCAGACGACAACCAGACCATCAAAGTGGCGTCCAAAAAGGACAACAGAGACAAGCCCAATGGCGTTATTAAATTGAAGAAGCCTGCCCCGAAGCACAACAAACCCGGCAACTGGAGGGAAGGTAGCGTCATCGATGGTACGCTTCAAGACACCCTGGGCCATATCCGTCCATCGCTAACTCAGCAAGCAGAGGATAAAAAGAAGAAAGCCAACGAAGCTGCGGAAGCGGCTTCGCCCGGACCTGTTGTCAATCCCCTCGATGATTCGGCCAGGGAAGCCTTTGCCACCGGGCGGCCACTCGAAGACAGCCCAGATCTCCAACAGTGCAAGCACTGCAAGAAGAGTATACTGAAGACGGCGGCCAAGTCACACATTGCGCAATGTCTAAAGTTGAAAAGAGAAAAGGCCCAACGGAAAAAAGAGGCCCGAGAAGCACGAGAACGGGCCAAGGAGGCCGCAAGAGAGGAGGCCCGCAAAGCCGACGAGGAAGCCGAAGGCAAGAACGAAGAGGACAGCGACGCAGACGAGGACGAGAACAGTGAGAAGAAGGCCAGCAAAACAGCCAAGAAAGCGACCGGGAAGAAAGAAGAGCCCAGCAAGGGGAAGAAGAGGAAGGCCGAGGGCGACGGGGATAAGGGTCCCAAGACCAAGAAGAAGAAGGAGGAGCCCAAGGCCAAGGTGCCGAAGCCCAAAGGTGAGATGGAGAGACCACAGAGATCACCAGGTTTGTTGCTGACCCATGTCCAGGACCTGTCGATGTCGAGCGGCAATGTGGCGTCTTGCTTCCCAATGGCATGCCTTGCGCTAGGTCTTTGACATGCAAAAGTCACAGCATGGGTGCCAAGAGGGCCGTCGCTGGCAGGTCTCTACCATACGACATGCTTCTGGCTGCCTACCAGAAGAAGAACCAAGCAAAACAGCAGAGTAAGCCGTTTCCCCACCCAGCATGGTCTACGCTCGGTTTTCTGACGCCCGTCCCCCTTTTTCAGAGGCTGCGCTCGATGCCAATGCGCCGCTTGAAGACGACGACGAAGTGAATGCTGGACCAGTGGACTCAGATGAGGAAACTGCTGCCGTGATGAACGCCCTGTCACGGTGGAGACCCCAACCGGTTGTTCCACAACCAGTGTTCAACCCAATCAAGAGAAACTACCAATTGGCACGACTTCATGAGCAATTGCAGATGGCCACCAATGGAGGGCGGACCAATATTTTCCGCGTTGTAGGGTATGGATCTCAGAAGCTACCCGACAGCCACCCCGCGATGGCAGCAGATGGGGACGATGCCCCCGGCGAGCCAGACCCTGCTGGGATGGATCTGGCGCCGGCAGTGAAGCGATCCGCGAGCTTCGCCGTGCACAGCTCTGAGCATGCAAGAGCCACGGTGACAGGCCGGGCATGAGTTGGGTGAACGGAGATTAGCCATGGACATGGCTGGACATGCCACTGGTCCAGCAGTCTGGGAGAGGAAGGACCATGCCAGTAGCATCATTGTATTGACAGTAATGCCGATGTTGTATGCAACGCATTGGAGCTACAACTATGAATTATGAATGGATCTCCGCGCGTACCGACAGTGAAATACAATCCGGTGACCAGACGAGGAGCGGTTCTCTTCGCGCCGCGCGTATAGCTATGGCAGGACCATGACTCTGGGAGGAGATCCGTGTGAGAACTAGCACTGAAAGGCGACCCCCTGTTTCTGTATCGTGTTACCCCCGCGTGCAGAGAACCCAGTTCCCTCGGAACGTAGCTCAATCAGTCCATGGAATTCTCCAGCACGCGGACGTTCTGCGCCACTCTTATCGTCGCCCGTCGCCAGAATCTCATCGCAGACAAAGCATGTTTGAGGTTCTTGCTTGCTGGCGGCCTTGGCTGGGACTACCAGTTTGACGATGCAGCTCCGACACAGCACATGCCCGCATTTGATGGCCATGAGGGGCTGCGATGCGTTGCCGAGCGTCTTCATGCAAGAAGGGCATTTCCGCCGTAGGTTTTCGGTTTTGGTGTCGCTGGCTTCTTCCGCGAACACGATGGTATTGAGGCTCTTTAGGGAGTATGCATGCGGTGTGCCGGCTTGGGAAGCAGGGCAGATGGGCTCGGACTTGACTTGCTTCGCGAGAGTCGCTGTTTTTTGTAGGGCCTCGGTCTCGGAGCTCTGGGCTGGTGCCCACGTCAAACGTGTATCTTCACCCTGAAATACGGTAATTAGCTTTGAGGTTGTGACGTGTGAAGGAAGGATCCGTTTACCTTCGCCTCTCCCAGAACCTTTCTCCTGGGTTTGGCTCGATCGTCTTCTGCCGCACCATCTTCGATTGTGGACTTTCTCTTTTCGCCCCGTCTCAGCTCAGCCGAGGAGGATGTGCTTGGGTTAAGTCCAGCCTGGACAAGCTCGAAGTCCTTCATCGCACGCTGCTGCGCATCTTCACCCTCTTGAACGGCTGCATCGCGTAGCTCATCTTCAATTCGCGCCCTCGCCCGAGCAGTACGTTTGATTTCCTTCTTCTGGGCCACCAGGTTTGAGACGGCACATTCGCGACAGAATATGTCACCGTGGCTGCAGGCAACGGGATCGCGGGCGACCTCCAGACATAGATAGCAGGACCCAAAGGGCAGAAACGAGTCTCTTTGTAGTCGCGCTGAGTTGGAGGACCACGCGGCCTTGGCCAGGTTGCGCTCGTAGGACGTGAACACACTCCGCGATGTGTTTCTCTTGCCTGTCGCCGAAGCATCAAGTTAGAAAACAGCCAATCCAGGCGGGCACTCTGTTGCCGAGAGGATATGGGGGACATACTATGCGACATTGGTGAAGCTGAGCTACATGTAGGTAACGTCCAGGATAGTACTACAATCCACTACCCCGAGGTCGGTAACATCAGAAATTCGCTCCCGTTTATCTTAGGTACTAATACCCACTCCCTACTATAAAGTCCGGTCCCACAGTCTAGTATACCTACCTCTTATAGAGATCGTTCTCTTAAATAAATCGCCCTCCTGAATAAATCGCCCTCCTTAATAAATCGCCCTTCTAAATAAATCGCCCTCCTAAATAAATCGACCTCCTAAATAAATCGCTCTCCTAAATAAATCGCCCTCTTAAATAGATCGTCCTCTTAAATAGATCGTCTTCTTAACTCGATCGTTCTCTTATATAAATTGCCCTCTTGTATAAGTCGTTGGGGTATTTAATATATAAGTGTATAATATAAAGACTAAATATAATAGTTTTTAGTTTCTATTAATTTAACTTAGTTTAGATATTATTAAAATAAACTAATAAATTAGATTATAAACTATATTATAATCTCTTTATATCTATATATAGTACTTAAATACCGGGTACTCTAGGATCTAGTCATCGAGTATAGTTTCGTATATAGTAATTCTATAGTACCGGCGCCTCAATACATTCTGATTGGACAATGGAGTTGCATGTCGTCATGCTGCGCCGTCAACGTGAAGCTACCTACCTACCTAAGGTACCTAGGTAGAAATGGAAACTCACTCGACAGGTTTGCCTATGAAGCAATGTCTAGCCACCGACCTCTGGTAAAGCGCGGTTTGCCATGGCGACTGAGCTCGTCACTGGTGACCGGCTTGGCTGGCGCAGTATCAAGGGCCTTCCTCTACGGCCTGAACAAAGTTGAGACGACTGGTTTGGACAATTTTCTCAAGCTCCTGGACGACCGGGTGGCTGGCCGGCATAAACAGGGGCTCCTTACAGGTATGCTGCACAAGAAGATCTGCTTGTAGCTGCTGACGAACCTTAACAGTCTCAAACCATACCAGCGTGTGAGTGCTCGATCACAGAGGCATTGGACTGGTGAACCACGACAGCTTCTCATACATTTCCCAGGCTGGATGACCCGCTCGTATGGGGCGCGCTACCCGTGCGGTACTCATTGACGCCAGCAAGCATCAGATGGGGCTTGGGTGCTCACGACATTTGCTTCAGGAAGTGCGTTGTTCAGCATTTGAAGTTCCCCGACCAATCCCGACTGACCATGTACCTATATAGCATGCTGGCAGCTCGATTCTTCAGCCTGGGTCAAATTCTCCCAACGCATAGACTGCTGCACTCGAAACACGGAGGTCTCTTCCAGCCGACCATGGCTGAGGCTGTTCATGCGCTGTCAGGCCATACGCCCTCACCTCCTTCCAAGACGCAGTCGAGCCTAGCCTTCACGACCACTGCCGGGGAGAGGTACCCGTCCCCATCAGCATACGTCGACAAGGCCTGGGTCCACGTGTTTCCAGAGGCATGCGTCCATCAGCACCCCGAACTTGCTCTTCGGTATTTCAAATGGGGCGTTTCTCGACTTGTTCTTGAGAGTAACCCAGCCCCAAGACTGGTCCCCATGTTCATAAGCGGCTTTCAGGACATCATGCATGAAAACAGGAAAAAGCCACGCTGGTTGCCCCGAGCTGGTGCTAACATTAATATTGTCTTCGGTGACGAAATAGACACGGCCGAACTTTTCGGGTGTGCCCGAGAGCGGTGGCGAGTCCTCGTGGTGAAAAGCCTCAACAGTTCTCCCACGCAAGTGGGCCAAAGTGATCCCTACCCCGAGGTGCTCAAGTGGGGAGAAGAGGCAGTCCAGCTAAGGATCGAGGTCGCCAAGGGCATACGAGAGCAAGTCAACCGTTTGAGGACCACCGCTGGATATCCGCCCGACGACCCATGTCGCGCAGACGCGGAATCATGGAAGGCCGACCCTTCTGATAAGCATTATGAAAGTCCCGTAGACGGCAGCCTGGTGCACAGGGAGTAGGCGTAGACTCTCGCAAGCTGGCATGGCGGTTTAATAGAATCGTTCCATTGCAACCCAAAAAGCAATAGGAAAAGACGCCTATCGACCGGCCCAGGAACAATCCGAACGACGTGAAGGCGATATTTGCCCCCATTGGCGTGCTTGCTTCTGATCTGCCGACGACATGACTGAATTCTTGCTAACAAGATTTGAAATCGACAATGTCGCGAGCGATGTTCGACCAGAGGAGACAGTGCATCTTGTACCAGGTGAAGGATCCCAAACCGCCAGCCAGCACACCGAGCGCGCATCTCCAAGGGGGAGAAGCAGCTAGTACGACGGATATGATCCCTGGGGGGCAGAGTAACCTCTGGATTGGGCTTGAAGGGTCTGCTGTTGCTGCTGCTGTTGTTGCTGCTGCTGTTGCTGCTGTTGCTGCTGCATGAGAAGATCGTTGAACCAAGGATGCTTCAAGGCGTCATGAGCGCTGATCCTGAGCTCCGGACGCAGCTGCAGCATGCGTTGTAGGAGATCGATGCCTGTGGGGTCGATCTGGGGAAGGATCTGACGCAAGTCCTGGGTTGCATAGAGGCTGAAGGTAGGCTTGTACTCGGGGAGCTGTGTGATGCCAGCCCAGGTTCGCTCGGTCGGCGTTCCCATGATTCGGAATATCCGAGTCAACTGATCCTCGTTTGTCGTTCCGGGGAACAGAGGCCTGCCGGTGTACATTTCGGCCATGATACAGCCTGCAGACCATATGTCGATACTGGTGTTGTACGTGCGGCTGCCGAGAAGTACGTCAGGCGCGCGGTACCAGAGGGTGACGACTTCGTTGGAGAAGGTGTTGACAGGAATGCCGAAAGCTCTGGCAAGCCCAAAGTCTCCTAGCTTGAGCTGGCCTTTGCTGTTGATGAGCAGGTTCTGAGGTTTGAGATCACGGTGAAGAACCCTATTCTGGTGGCAGAAATCAATGCCACGCAGCAGCTGGTACATGAATGACTTGATCTGGGTCGGCTTGAGAGCACCGCGGTCGCCATGGGTGTCCATGTACTTCTTGAGATCGCCATCCAGATATTCGAACACCAGCATAAGTTTGTTCTCGGTGTGGATGACATCATGGAGAGCGACGATGTTCTCGTGCTTGAGCTCCTTCATCAAGGAGATTTCGCGAATCGCAGTAGATGGCGTGCCCTCTTCCGAATCAAGATGTATCTCCTTCAGGGCGACGAGCTCGCCAGTCTGCCGATTGCGACCTTTGAAAACCTGAGCAATAGTCAGCTTGGATATTTGCCACGACGATGCGTCCGAAGGCGTCTCACGGTTGCGTATGTTCCCTCTCCAAGCTTCTCGAGCTGTTGGAAGGAGCTAGGGTGCCGCTTGCCATCCATTGCGAAGGCGTTTGAAGTGTTGCCCTCGGTTGGACGAAGGTGATTGTGTCTACGCAGCTCCCGCGCTCGCTGATTCTGCAAGCTGCACTGGAATCGTGCCGCCGGCGAGTGCGACCGGTGGTCTGGGTCGGCTGTGCCGGCTGTGTTTGGTGTTGAGAGGTGGAAGCTGTGTCGAAGGCAGGGAGAGGGATGGTGGGTTGTCTGGGCGGGCTGACCGACGGACTTTCGATGAGTGGATGGCCTGCGCAGGTAGTTAGCGAGAGGAAAAGGTCAAGGAAACAAATTGTGGAGGGCATACAAAGGAAGTTTCTGTTGGCCAGATGGACGAATATTGGAATGCTCGTGTTGCCGATCCAGAAGTTTGCTCCTGTTGTCAGCTCCTTTGCTTTCTACTTTTCCCAGCAGTCGCATGCGTAAGGTACCAAGGTACCTGTCGAGTACACCGTGCACGTGCTGTGTTTGAATGGACCCCACGTCAGGCAAGAAACAACCAACTTGAACACTGAGGTGTGAAGCGCCCCGCCTTCAGGGTGCTTACCCCTCATTGCCGTGCGACGGACGGGCCACTGGAGTGTCACCTATCGGCCTTATCGCGAGCAGGTGAAGACAAGGGTGTCATGCATTGGATGTCACTTGACTTGGCCGTCCCCAGGTCCTAGACCGACTGGCACACCAAGTGCCATTCTAACACTACCGCCTTCTCTTCTTCTGTCAAGACAAGGCCGAAACCGACTGTCCAACGCAGGCCCTCTCCGATATGCGATCTAGGCCAGCAATTACCGGGCATGGCCCATCTATGCCTCCAGGATTGGTGGCTGGAGGAGCTTCCGAGCCGACCGCTTCTCCTTCGACTTCGTCGCAGATGACCTTCATTCTAGCCAACGAGGCTTCCACCGAATCGTTCTGTCACACGCCCAGTACTTCTACGCCGCCGGGCGGATCTGGTCCGGGCCCTCACTGGAAACGAGAAGATATCGCCAACCAGGGCACAGCGTCCGGGGGTGGCACACATAGCAGGCATCAGACCCTTGAGTCTGGGAAACCATCGCCCTCGGGCCTGTTTCCGTCAATGCCATCTCCTTCCCAGAGCCCCCTGCGTGCCGGGCTAGGTCCTCCCTCTGTGCTGAGCAATCCTTCGTCACAACGCGACTCACTGGCTGCGTCTCTGTCCGAGGGACGCGGTAGCTTCATTTCAAGCATGCTGGACGAACCCTGGAACGATTGCACGTTATCCCTGATGGGCTCGGATCAAGACCTTGCAGACGAATCTCAGTTCATCATGCCGACAATACCGGTTTCGAATCAGACAACTTTCACCGACGAGGGGAAGTCACTCGGCAGACTCAAGGTCCTTGTCGCTGGTCAACCAGGTAAGGCATATCGGCACCGCCTCACCTCGAGCACACGCTCCTCGAGTTCATGGCGCAAGGTGAAGGTACCCTAACTCGCTTGGCGAAGGCTTAGGGAAGACATCTTTGATTGAAGCGATTATCCGATCTTGCCAAGACATCATTCACGTCAAGCCTACCACAACGGCATCCTGTGGCGACGGACGAGACGAGATGGGCAGCTTTGCTGCAAAATGCAGAAGCCGATTCCCAACAATCTCAGAAACATATGCTAGTACTCGACCCTTGCCAGCTTGGCGAAGATCTAGCGACGGACAGCGAGGCTTGGTGCGCAGCACCGGAGACTTGACCTTTGACATGAATTTATGCTTTGCGGACCTCGAAGGTGGGCTGTCCCAGCAGGTAAGTACATGGGGTTGGATTCCTTAGACAGATCAATCGTCCCCCCCCTTTCATCAAATACAGGTGCCTAACCTTGCTGCGCAGGTGCCAGACTATATCGAGAGCCACTTACACCGAACCGCGTTCGACGATCTTAGCGATGCCGAACTTCTGACGATTGTTGGGGACGGGGGTGGGCTGTTAGTTGACGCCATCTTGTATCTTGCCCCGAAAACAGGTTTGTTCTCGAAGCGACACGAGATACGTACAACAGGCTGACCATGTGTGCTTGCAGGTCTCACCACTAGCGAACTTGATGTACTGTCGCGGATGAGTGCCAACACGAGTATCATACCCATTCTGGCCCAGGCAGATACTTTGTCTTCTGAAGAGGTCTTGGGCGGTCAGACGCTCATCACACGACAATTGAGAGAGGCGGGCGTTGCTGTTTTTGCGTTCGGATCGTCAGCGTCGGACGACTCTCCTCCCATCATCTATGCTGTTTCGAGCAAAGCATCACACGACTCAACCACCGTCACAAGCCCGAGTTCGGTCCTGGGTTTACCCAGCCTGGTTGCTCATTTCCTCAGTGCCGAAGGAGGAGAGCAACTGCGTCGTGCGGCGGCAAGCAAACTTGTCCAATGGCGCAGGTCAACCCATCGTCGTGGGTCTCAAAGTCAGAGCCACGGCCAGCTGATTCACGTGGAAAGACTGGGTCCCATGTACACACACCGAACAGGCCGAGGGGAACCCCGAGGTTCGCGACAATGGCCTCGACTCCATGTCGTGAACTGGGCCGTGGATTTGCAGCATTGCTTGATGAAGGAGCAGGTCACATACCACCAGCAGTCACTGGCGCGGCAACGCGCAAACTGGATGGCACAACTTCCGGATGGAGGGATGGAGTCCAATGTCGCAACTTCAATGCTGGGCCCAAGAAGAGGATTGCGCGGAAGCTGTCAGGTTGAAGCACAAGGCAGCTCCCATCGACAAGATCCCCTGGGTCTCCTAGAGCTTGGAATGCCACGAGGCAAGTGGTACAGCATAGAGTTCACAGGCAGTCTAGTAGTAGCTAGCAGCTTCTTAGCCTGGATTTTATATTGAACCTACTTAGTATAACTTTACTTAATTTACATTACTAAATAAATCTCTTTTTAAATTAGTACTTAAACTTTATTAGGTTTTTAAACTTTAATTTTTAAAGAACCTAACTATATAAAAGTATTATGCTAATTATATTTACTATAAAACTATATCCCTAGGAGTATATTTAACGTCCTTATCTTATCTACTGATAGTTACTCCTCTGATTGATAGTAAGGTACCTAGGTACCTAGGTAACCCACCTAGCGCGGACGCGTCGCATCCACCCAACAACTGGACGGCATTTTGGTGGACGAACGCCGTGCAAACAATTCCCTACTGTTGGCACTTACCTACCCACGACAGCCCAAGCAACTCAGGGCTGGGTCGCAGCTTTGGCCTCCGGGTCCTTTCTTTTCCACCCTCGGTACTAGACGTGTTCAGCCATTCTCGGGCACGCCTCCTTCACGACACACCATTATCGCCATCGGCAGCGATTTGCCCGTTCGCCGTTCCTCATCACCAATTACGAGAACCTGTCCGAAAAGGATGATGGCCGGGCCGGAGACACAGCCGCTGGGCGTCACGCCCCCAATCTCGACGGCACTTCCAAGTGAGGTGGAAATGCTCGCCAACGAGGCGATGCTCGAAGAACTGAAGCGCCAGAACACCTTTGAGTCGCCTGCGGAAACTGCCAAACGGCAAGTACCGTCCCAACACCTCCCACAGGGAATTGAGGCATGACTGACCGGACGATTGCAGTCACGATGTACTCGCCCAGCTACAGGCAATCTGCGACGAATTTGTCAAACGGGTAGCGGCGGTACGCGAAGTCGGCAGCGACGCCCTCATCAAAGAAGCGAAGGGAAGAATATTCACCTACGGCAGCTTCCGCCTTGGTGTTTACGGCCCCGGATCGGACATTGATACTCTTGTGGTTGCCCCCCGATACGTCACCCGACAAGACTACTTCGACATCTTCCCCGACCTCCTCCGAGAGATGACCAAACCCGGCGCCATAACAGACCTGTCAATGGTGCAAGACGCATTCGTGCCCATCATCAAGTTCGAGTTCAACGGCATCAGCATCGATCTCATCTTCTCGAGGATCGCATCCCTGAAGCAATTGCCCAAAGAAAAGGACTGGAGCCTCAAGGACTCGAACCTCCTTCGAGGTTTGGACGAGGCTGAGCTTCGTTCCCTGAACGGCACTCGGGTGACGGATGAGATTATCGACCTGGTTCCCGAACCCAGCACATTCAGACTGGCCCTCCGCGCAATCAAACTGTGGGCCCAACGCCGTGCCATCTACGCCAACATCATGGGGTTCCCTGGTGGCGTGGCATGGGCTATGCTCGTTGCACGTGTGTGCCAACTCTACCCCAAGGCTGCGAGCTCCCTCATCGTCAACAAGTTCTTCCACATCATGCGCCGCTGGCCGTGGCCCCAGCCTGTCTTGCTCAAGACGGTTGAAAGCGGCCCGCTGCAGGTCCGGGTCTGGAACCCCAAGGTTTGTCGTTCTACCCCTTCTCTGCCCACAGAGCCGTGCTGACCACCTGGCTTCTAGGTGTACAAGGGTGATCAATTCCACCTGATGCCAATCATTACGCCCGCATACCCTTCAATGTGTGCCACCTACAACATCACCAAGTCGGCCATGACCATCATCCAGCAAGAGCTGCAGCGGGGCTGTGACATCACAGATAGTGTCTTGTTGTCGAAGCGACCATGGAGCGACCTCTTCACCAAGCACACGTTCTTCACCGCGAGTTATAAGTACTACATCTCGGTGATTACTACCAGCAAGACGAAGGAGGCGCACAAGATCTGGTCTGGATATGTGGAGTCCAAGGTTCGCATGCTGGTTCAGGGGCTGGAACAGCACCAGTCAATTGACATTGCTCAGCCCTTCAACAAGGGCTACGACCGGCGTCATATTTGCCATGACGACGTGGAACTTTCGCTCGTCCAGGATGGCAACCTTTCGTACCTGGCCAAGGAGGGCGAGACTGTCCCATCAGATACTCAGCAGGGCCCTGGGGCTGCAGCCCTTCCCACCACTGCCGAAGGCATGGCAGATGGTCTTCCCGAGCAAGTTGACGGAATCAAGTCGGAAAATGAGCCCGATGCCGACAAGCCTGCCATTCCGACAGAGATCTTCACGACAACTCACTACATTGGGCTTCAGCTAAAGGATGGTAGGTCACCTATGGGAAGTTTAGACCCACACCCCTCACTCCCGCGATGCTCTTGTTGCTCAGCCCGTCACATGTCCATGTTCAGAAGTTGACGAATTAGGCGCGAAATCCCTTGATCTGTCCTACCAAGTCGACAATTTCAAGCAACTCTGCACGCAATGGGACAAGTATGCAAGCAGCTTGAATCATTTG
This sequence comes from Plectosphaerella plurivora, assembly GCA_020726575.1. NCBI lineage: Eukaryota > Fungi > Ascomycota > Sordariomycetes > Glomerellales > Plectosphaerellaceae > Plectosphaerella > Plectosphaerella plurivora. The sequence goes on along the minus strand of JAGSXJ010000050.1, from coordinate 46,716 downwards.
TCGATTCAGCATGTCCGAAAGTACGCGGTACCCCTAGACGTTCTGCAGAGTCTCGAGCCAGACTGACCCATTGTCGCAGCTTCGACTTGCCCACGGATGTGTTCGATTCGGGCGAGTGCAAGCCAACAAAGCCGCGCAAAAAGGCAGCCGCCAATGGACCAGGAGCGGTCAAAAAACGAGGCCCATCCGACGTAAATATCCCATCTCATGCAATCGGCGTCCCGAGGTCACCCCAAGATCTCTTCGTTGTAGATACTGATATTGTTTGCGACAGGACGCCCAGCCACCGGCGAAACGCCAGCAGGCCTCCATCCCCACTGCCGGTTGAGGTAACTACGACTGCAGACAAGACAACGCACATGGCTCTTGGACTGTTAGTCGGGTGCGCGACATCGTTGTCCGCCTGCTGCAGCATGGTGGCCATGTGCGGACCTTCCACTGTCATGACTAACCTTTAGAATGGGTGGTCGCTGGCTCTCAGCGGCCATCATGTCAAGTGCGAGGCTGCGATGCCCCGCAAGACTCTGATTTTGACACCACACAAGTCTGAGCGACAACGACGGGGCGGACGCCTGCCGCAAAAGTTTGGCGATGCGTCGAGATCGAATCCAAGGCAGTGCACCCATGAGACCACCTGGCCTGACGGCACGCATGGATTTGGTGAGCCCGTGCCTTGTCAAGCGCACAGGAGGAATGCTTTGGTATGTCGCCGGAGATCCAACCTCCCTTGGTTTGTCCAGCTGGACGACCCGAAACTGCTAAAGAGTCGATGCCAAATTGTCGCAGATATCGGGTTGGAGACCCACGGCCACCCTCGCTCCTTGGGCGCCTTATGGAGCGAGGACATGACCTACGTTCGATGATCTGGTCGATTGCACTGCAGTGTATTGCTTGCCTGGGCAGTTCTGTCATTTGGCTGCGGATACCAGCACGGTGTTTGTGCGTAGACTCCTTCTGACCAGAACACTTCTCAATAAACAGCATTCTCGAGTGCTCCGAGTCCAATCCCCTGTTCGTCTACGAGGTGCTATGACTGTTGTTCGAGGTGGTACCATTAATCGTCGTCGTCGTCGCTGCCACTTGACCAGCCGTCACGATATGCATCGGCGAGCTCGGCCAATTCATTGCCAAGATCCTCGCGCTCCTCGACGCCGATCGACGCTGCCACAAACGATCGCAGCTCCTTGACAGCATTAGAAACACCAGTGTCGGTTGATAATCGCGTGGTCACCCCAGCAGACTCTGAGAGAGGAGCCCCTGTAGGAGACGTGTAGATGGCCGGGAAGCTGTCTACCAACGGGAATGGTGTTTTCTCAAACAGGCTATGATGTTGTCAGCGATGGCATCCATGCCATTGATTGCGACTGCTTGAGGCGACTCACCGGTGGGTACGCCCGTCTCTGGAACTATGACCGTGGCGTTCGGCTTCTTCATCCTCGTCGTTGTTGTTCTGCACGCCAGACATGGCCCGTAGTGCCCAGCTTTGCCCGAAGCACTTCTTCGCAGTTGGGCGCGTAGTTCTAGATGGCCACTGGCCGCTAGTCAATCGGAAAAGATCTACATCAAGTGCAGAGTCGAGTTCTGGGCTCGTAAACGACGTGGACTGGGTATCCTCGTTGGGTGACCAGGCCTGGGAGACTGTCATCTCAAGACGGCTCAAAGTTTGCTTGCCGCCTGTGTTCAGACTCGCAGCAATGTCACCCAAGGTCTCCCTGCCTCTCTTGGACGTGGTTCGCGAGGCGAAGCCTGCCGTTTCCACGGCAGTACTCAGCAAGGCGGATGTTTGCCACGGCGACTGTGAGCCCAAGCGAATATTGGGTGACAGGTCTTTGGCGGCTGGGATGCTGAGGGGCACCAGCATGGTCGCCTGTTCACACATGCTCGCAATGGATCGTGCGAGGTTATGCAGCTTACCGCGAGGGAGGCGAGGGGTTTGCGTGCCCCAGACCCAGATGGTGGCTTTTGGGTATTCGTCTCGCAACCGGTCGACATAGTCGGTTGCGAAGCCACCCCATGCATCGTCAAGACAGGTAAACAGCTGGATGGCCTGCATCTGATCTGCTTCTTCGATGAATGGTCGAAAGTCACGGTCCACCATGTCCTCCCCGCGGTCTAGAGACTTGAAGAGTTCTTGACCTAGGTGCCAGTCCTCAAAAGGCTGTATGGAGGAATTCAGCTCGTAGTCATACAGCTGATTGAGGGACTTGGGGTGGTAGAAGACTCGGCTGAAGTCAGACCAGTACCGCACATGGGAAGATGTCAGTCCCGGAGCCGTCTCGCCAGCGTCGAGACTCTGTTGGTAGATGCTCTGAGGTATGGCAGGAAGCTTATGCACGACGGGCTTGGCCGACCTTGGACCTGTTAGTAGCACGGCACCTGGAAATTTGAATTTGAGAGGCGTACCATGTCAGAGCCGACGAGGCGGAGGCAGCGTCGTTATTTTCAGGTGGCTCATAAAGGGCATTGATTTTGCGCAGTGACCCAAAACCCCCCTTGAGGTCGTAAATGACGGTCCGTGGCAGGAAGGTCTCAGCTCCATCCGAGCCGATGCCGGCCCTCCAGTGAACATTGGAGTCTACGGCAGGCTCGGCTGGGTCGTCGCCATACGTGAAGTATGATTCCTGTGATGGGAGTTTTAGCACAACAGCTTTCTTTGTGCCCTGAACTGCAACTCGGGATCAGACCTGAGCGTTCCAGAAGTGGGTTGCAACATAGTTGCTCGCCTGGCCAAGCTGAAGCGTGATAATTTCGTGCATGATGACTAGCCTTGTATTCCGAGACAAGTGGTCATCTATATAACCGAGTGAGGTTATAACGGGTCAGAGAGGGTGTGAAATACTGATTCCAACAATCGACACATCCGTCAGTGATAGTGATCGAGTAAGTTGTGGGCGATGGGGAGTGGGACTGACGGCGGGACTGCCCAACGGTGGTGTGCCTGGTGGCCACGTCCGGCACCAACGCTACCGATGGCACCGGGCTCCAGCAGTCAAGAACCTTGAAAGTCGCGTGGCGCATCAAAGTGCCGAGCCCTCGACAAGGGAGGTCAATATGTCCTCACTAGTGGAAGAGAGGTCCGTCCTGGGGGCAGCTTAACCGCACCAGAGTCACGATAGGGAGCGGAGACGCGAGTCGCGCCTCTTGACAGCTGTGATGGATGCCTGATCGGGTTTGTGGAATCTGCACAATGTGGTGGAACGCGACGTCACCAAAAAGCCGTGTCGTGATGGAATGCACCGAGTGCTGGCCCTGCTGGCCCTGATGCTGGGTCGGGGACCTGTAACGCTAGGGCGAGCCCCACCGTGGTACGTCCCCATAAAAACCAAATGCACATCATTCGGGTTCAGTGTCATGGCAGGTGGTATAGAAGGGTGTGGTGGGTGTCTTTGCAGGGTACACGTCCTTCTGCCGTTGAGGGACACCCGGGCACTTCAGACTCGACTCGACGCGCCTCCCAGCTTTGATCAAGTTCGCTCGCGACGCCGCAATCCACCCCGCCAATTCATATTCCCTTCGTATCCGGTTTCCCACACGATATTTCTCGACAGACCCGAACATAGAGCCACATTTCGTGTGTGCTCTCTGGAACCCAGCCCTCTTCCCGCGCTTGGTTAAGTCAAGGGCCGAGCGGAGCACCGTTTGAGCTCAGCAAGCATCACGATCGACACGACGCGTGCCGAAATCATCACCACCCAACCCAACCACCTTCCCGTTGGATGCCGATCCAACCCACGTACCGACCACCGAAGGGACCTTGAAGCCAGAGACTGGCCACACGTACGAAAAAAGAAACCCGAAGAAGCCTCAGCATACTCGTTTTAATACTGCGTCACCATGGCGCCCTCGTCAAAGCGCTCCCAGCGCATCCGTCGTGACACTCGGAGAGAATTGTCACCATCTCATATCGAGGATTCCTCGCCCAGTCGACCAGCCAAGCGTCGCAAGAAGGTGCTCTGCCCCTCCTCCTCCTCCCTGTACAAGCAGACAGCTACCACTCTGCTCCAAACCCATCGAATGATTTGCTGACTCTGGTGTAATGGTTAGGCGTTGGAAGCAGCTAACCCCTCGGAACAGGCCGAAGATGAAGACTCAAGCCTCTTGGCTGACCGATCAACCGCCCTCGATGGCGACCAACTTCTATCCCAAGTTATCCAGCACTTGGTATACCCCAAAGAGGGCCCCGTACAAGCCAGCAAGGACCACGCCAACACAATCCACGAGGCCAACCAGGATGGAGTCAAGGCGTATGCCAAGATCGCTGCCCTCGATTGGACGTTTTACGTGACAAAGCTCACCGTCAATATTGGCCGATCATCCGACCCCGTCACCGGCGTAAAGGACCAGGCCGCCGCTGCCGAAGACGAGGAAGAGTTCGTGCACATCGATCTCGGCCCTGGCAAGATGGTGTCCCGGCAGCATGCCCGTATCCTGTTCAACTCCGAAGACGAGGCCTGGCTGCTCCATGTCAGAGGACGCAACGGCGTCAAGGTAAACAACGAGCCGCTCAAACAGGGTGTTGCCCACCCGCTCCGAAGCGGCGAGGTCCTCGAAGTCGGAGGGACGGAGATGATGTTCGTCCTCCCTACCGAGATCAGTACCCTCGACATTCATCCCACCTACCTCAAGAGGGCCGGCCTCACTCAGCGAGATGTCCTGGAGCCATCTGCTGCTTCGACCGTTCTTCCTTCAGACGCATCGACACAGCCCACGGCAAGTTCTCGCCGGGCTGTGCCCGCCCGACAGGCCATCGCACCAGCCCCGCCGGATTACAAGCGACCCGGCACCCCTCCTTCCACCCGGGGCAAGATGCCAGCTTCGCAGCACAAGTCACCTGGATTCTCCAGCTCTGGAACGCTGTTGCTGAATGCAAACGATGTGGACCTCAGTATTGACGACAACCGGCACATCAAACCGCAATTCAGCTACGCCCAGATGATTACTCAGGCCATCATGAACACCGCGGAAGGAAAGCTCAACCTGAACGGCATCTACAACTTTATAACCACAAACTACGCGTACTACAGACATCAGCCCGCCGCGGGCTGGCAGGTATGTACACACGCACTTCAGTTGACCACCGTACTGACATGGTCTAGAACTCTATCCGGCACAACCTTTCTTTGAACAAATCGTTCGACAAGATTGCGCGCTCAACCGACGAGCCCGGCAAGGGAATGAAGTGGCAGATTGTGCCCGAGTCGCGCGACGAGATGATCCGCAGCGCCTACCGCGGCGGCCGCGGCGGCCACCGCGGTTCCTCCGCGCCATCATCTCCGAGTCACTTGAACTACATCACGCATGGCCCAGGGGACGTCGCTTCTAGGGAGCCCATGTCACGTCGGAAGAAGCTGCCTACCATTGTTTCGCCTTCGACCAACTCGTCGCTCCATGCTCAGTCGACTCCGGACCGGGCTACGAGGCGTCATCTACCCGCCGCCATGGTGTCCACTGCCGACGGCAGTCCCTTGCCCAGGGCCCGGAAGAATGCTGGCAGCACTGGGATCCCTCCTGCGCCCACATCATCGGCCACATATACCTCACTTCACGATCAGGAATCGCCTACGCTGACGTCCTCCATTCAGGACGAGGGTGGCTCTTTCATCACCCCTGCGCCTCTCCGCGTGCACCCGCGCCTGGCTCCTCCCAGCACTGCGCAGAGACCCAGCCAGCACATGCCGACCAGTTCGCCCGCGCCATTCTGGAAATACGCTGACATCGGGAGCACTCCGCTGAAACCGATTTCCAACTTTGACGTGAGCCCTTCCAAACCATCAGGTGGAGGAGGGGCGGGTTCGCGCCTACAACGCAACAGTAGCTCTCCGCCACCAGCCAAGTCACCAGCCCCTAGTCCAACAAGATTGCGCGAGTCGACGAGAGAGCGGACTATCGAGGCGCAGGCCCCGGCCCCTCCGTCAGAGCTCCCGGAGGATGACGACGAAGGGGGATTCGACTTGACAAAGTATGTTACTCGCCCGCTCACCATGTCAAGTGCACCGACTAACCGTCTTGTGATAGAGGATTCCAGAGCATAGGCTCATACCACGCCCCCGTCGGCCGCGGTATCGCTGTCGCAAGAGCTTTGAACGGTGGACGAAAGTGAAGACTGCACACAGGACATACCGAGATGTCACCTGCTACATCTGGCCTCAATTGATGCGCGTAAATCAGCTTGCTTGCCTTGTAGGTCGAACATCACTTTGTTGGCGTCAGTCAGGGTCATGGGACAGTTGTTTTGGCAGTTGTCCAATAAGAGTGAAGATTGTTCTGTTGTCTCCAGAGTGGTTGTGTGGCATCCGATGGCATGTGAACAACCAGGACGACCTATTGTACCCCTGCTACCGCCAAACACATACTATACACGGGGCCTTGTCTAAAAGGACCTCTCTCACCAGCCGTCTCCTGCCGGCGTCATTTTCGTCCGCGTCTGCATGTAGCACGATGCTGATGTTATACATTTGGTCTAATTACAAAGTGAGAAGGGGGGTGGTCGGAGTGCTGCACATCTCCATTATGCCTTGGTGCGCCTCTTGGGGTTGCCACGCTGCTGGCGGTTGGAGGTCTGGCTGGCTTGCTTGCTGTCTCCCTCGATGTACTTGAGCAGGTCTTCAATGCTGCGATCGTCTGTACGAGTAGACGTGGAGGGCGCAAGAACATTTGTCGTCTCAAAGGGAACACGGAGGCGCCTGGCCTGGGCGTCCTTGGCGTGCTTGGCGATGGAAACGGCATTTTGAGTCAGCTGCGTCAGCCAGCTCTCTGCCTCCTTGGTGTTCTTGTCATCCGCGCCAAGTTCGGCCTTGAAAATGTGCCAGGATTCCCTCATGCGGATCACGGCTGCCTTGGAGTCCTGGTCGAGAGCCAGGGCCTGAGCCAGCTGGAACAGCAGAGTGGCAGCGTTGATGGACTTTTCTCCAAAGACCTTGGTGCACACCCGGAGCGACTCCTCGAACCATTCACGGGATTCGCGATAAGCCTTGAGGTGCTGGAGCATCACGGCGCCGTTGTTGATCGTGGTGATCGAGTCGGGGTGGTCGGCGCCGTAGATGATCTTCCAAAGCTCGAGAGCGTGTTTGACGTAGGCCAGTGCAGTCCGGCTGTCTCCGGTCTGGTGCAGGAAGAGACTGAGGTTCAGATAGTTCAGGAGTGTATCCGTCGAGTCCACACCCATGGTCCGCTCCGCGACAACAATAGCCTTCCGTGCAAGCTCGACAGCTGCCTCCTTCTCGTCCAGCTGGTAGTAGATCATGGACAGCGTATTGTACACACGAGCAACTTCGGGGTGGACAATGCCATAAATCTGCTCGTGAAGAGAAAGGGACTCCAGAAGCAGCTCCTGGCCAAGCTTCTTCTGGCCTTGCATGATTGAAATGCGGCCTGCCTCGAGGGCCTCCTCAGCAAGTGTGCTGCGCGGTGCCGAGTGCTTGACAACGGGGACAATGTTCACCACGTCGTCCGATGTGAAGGTGTGCGAAGCGCCCTTGTTGCCTGGCGAGGAGGGGGATGAATCGCGGTTCTTGGACTTCTTCTTCTTCTTGCCCTCTCCGCCCACCTGACCAGCCGAGGTGGACTCGTCCCGCTTGTCATTGTCGTTGACAGACGGCGACTCGGCCTTGGCGGCAAAGGCGTATTGCCTTGCCTGGAGCTGCAGGCCCAGCTTCAGGGAGATCTCACGCAGCAGCTGGAGATGCCTCAAAGAGTCGAACCAGTTGTCAGCCAGCTGGTATCTGAACCTCTTCAGGATCTCCGAGGAAACCTGAGATTGGAGGGTTTCGGGGGTAACATTTTCGTAGGAAAAGTCGGACTCGGCGTAAAGAGTCTTCAGGTCAATGTCAGCCTCCGCAACGGGCTTCGAGTTGAGGCCGGCTCCAAGCAAGCAGTTGAGTAGATGCGCGATGCAGATGGGAGCGAAAGGGGGTGGCAGATCGCGAAGGTATCCCGAAGCAATGTGCTTGAATGCCCGAGCAATCATGTCCTGCAGAGCAACGTCCTTCAGGCACTGGAGTCGAGGTCCACTAGCCAGTGTCGCCACTTTGCCCAGATACCGGATGTTGATGCCACGCTTGTGCAGGAGCCGGCCAAGTGCCTGGCCATCCATGGGGAAGCTGGTCTCGGCATCCTCAAGTTCGCGAACGAAGTCGGGAAGGACTTTTTGGATCAGGTAATCGCAGGCGTTGCGAACCTCCTTCTCGTCAGCTTCCAATTCGGCCTTTTCGGCGTCAGTCGTGGGCGCTTGACCGCTGAAGACGTCAGGGTTCAGGGAGAATTGAAACTCGGATAAGTCGATGTGTTCCTTCTTCTTGGTTGATGCATCCTCCTCCGTCTCCTTCTCCTCTTTGTCGTCGGTGTCGCGCGCTTCGGCATCGTCCGTCGTCTCCTGGGAGGACTTCTTCCGCTTCTCCAGTTCGACATCGACCCACTCCTTCATCTTCTTACGACCGAAGGAATCCACCAATTCGGGGCGGAGGACAGTCATGCGATGAGGGTACTCGGCACCATCGTCTTCGGTCTGCTGCTCCAGCCAGGAGATATCCAATGGCGTGACACGGTAAAGATCGAGAACGTACTTGCGCCCGTCGGTGCCCATCAGGCCCTTGGTCTCGACGCTGGCTTCGAGATCGACTCGCTTGCCATCCTTGTCCCAGACGGGATGCTTCTTGACCTTGAGGGCCTTGGAGAGCTTCTCAAAAGTCGAGGCAAAACGCTCGTCGGATGCAACGATATCCTTACCCTCCACTGCTCCATAGTCGATCTGGTTCTCGCCAGGCTCTCTGGGCTTGAAGATGCCCGGAACAATGCTTTGGCCCACAACGCGCTTGCCAAGGTAGTCCACGACAACAGTCGCTGTCGTGAAGAGTCCATCGACGTCGATCTGGTTCACCAAGCGCACGCCTGCGACATCCTTGCCGGTAGCAACTCTGGCGGCTTCGTCCCCACCCTCGGAGGCAAAGGTGCCAACACCATCCGCTCCAAAGGAGAAGAAGACGTTGTTGTAGACGAAGATCTGCGCATCCTTGGACTCCGTGGGGTTCAGCGGCGGGATCTCGCCTCTTGCGACGAGGATGGCGCCCCGGGTCGCGGCGTCGTTGTAGTCGGCAAAAAGCTTCGAGATGAGGCGCTCCCTGAACACCCGATCCTGAACCGTCTCCTTAGGAAGCTCCTTGGCCGACTGGAACTCTTCGTTCCAGTCGCGGAGGGTGTCCGTGTTGTCGGCACCCGCGATGAGGTACGTTTCCTGGGACCTCGTGGGGTCAGAGACGTGAGCCAGCAGCGACGATGACGATGAAGGCACGGCCCAGGGCGCGGCAGGAATAGCATGCGCAATCTGGAACGTGGCCAGAGGATCCTTCTTGTTGTTGAACTCCTGTAGGGAGAGGAAGGCGGCAGAAAACCCTGGAGAGACGAGTTCCAGGAGGCCGAGGAGAGAGTGCGAGGACTGACCCTTGGGAGATGGCCGGGGGAAAGGATCAAACTTGGCATTTGCGGATTTGTTGACGAAGAAGCCAGACACATGCGCTGTGATCTGGAGCTGTTCGCCTTCATTGGTGGTCAAAATGAGATAGAGAAGGTGTCCCCTCTGCTTCAAATGGGGAGGAGGGGGGTTCCAGGGTGACAATGTAATCGTCTTGACCGTCTTTGGCGAGTCAGGCGAGACGGGAGGCAAAAGGCGCGAAATATCAGGGCGCGATCCGAACCCAAAAGCAGGCTTGGACGCGGCGTCCTCGCTGGTCTCTGCAACGGAATCAAGGAGGGACAGCCCGGGAAGGACACCTTGTACGAGATCGGTGCGATCGCCCGCGGCGCCGATGAGCTCGCGAATGCGCACAAAGTGTATACGGGCTTCCTTCTCGGTATAGGGGTCCTCCACCAAAGTCACGACGGGGTCTTCGAGTAGGTTGGGGACCTCGGCGATTGACACAAAGTCGTTGACACGCTGGCCTTTGTGCTCCAGGTGGAAACAGGTGTATCTGAATGCAGCGGGCAAGTCGATGACAGATTGCCGAACCTCGTGAACCTGCTCCTGGGGAGATACCTGTCGAGCAATGTCAGTCAGTTTTGCCGGTGGGAAGTGGGGTACACGCAGTCTACTGACCAGGATGGACATTGTTCGGGGCTCATGGGGAAGGATAATCTCCAGCGTGATCAAGGCTACCGGAGTTAGCTGTTGCCGGCCAGGGGCAAGTCGCAGGATCTATACCTTCGCCGGGGTGCTCGAGGTCCTCGTCACCTGCTTGCTGGTTGGCTACCGCATGGTCCGGGGATTCAGGGTGGTCTGTAAAGTCAGTCGTGTCTTCACGGAGGTATGCACGTATGTAGCAGCTTTGCTTACCGAGACCGTTAGTCTCCTTGACCTCGTTTGACGCCATTGTTGGAATGACCAGTCAGAAGTTGGTTTATACTGATGTCGGTCTGTCCGGATGGGACATGTGATGTAGTAAAGGAAGCTTCGAGTTGTTGTACAAGAGTCGTGGTTTAGAAATAGTGCTTGGAAAGACGGAGGACCGGATGAAGTAATATACAGTGGAATGGGTCGGCCCGGCCCGTGGAGGCGAAATGCAGCTGGAAGAAGGCTATGTCGGCAAACTGGAAGCAGACTCGTCGAATTCTCGGCCAAGTCGTCTGGGGAAGAAGGAGAGTCGAGGCTGAGTCCGGACTGGGAAAAAAATCAAGCCCTCCAGAGTTCGGAAGAAGGGCGGAAAATTACCTAGTGGACTGCCGAGCATCCAAGCGTACATGAGAATTGGCCAACCAGCGTTCCTGCGCCTAGCCGGGTAACGTCCAGTCGGGGCTCGTTGATTAGATAGGCAATCTGGCCTATGCGCTCCACTCCGATGACATATTGAAGGGCAGTACTCGTAAGTAAACAAAACAACCTTGCATGAGACCTCTTTTTGAGTATAGCCAGCCATCCGTCTCAACCAGCATAATCACCCTCTCCTGTTTCTAGCGAGCGTTTTATGAATCCTTATTGTCCTCACTGGAGTTATTGAGCAAGATACCCAGGAGAGACTCGTTGCATCTCTCTAGGACATTCCGGCCATTCGACGCAGTGTTACTTGAACAGCCCAGGAGCACTCATCGACTGCATACGTTCATCGACTGCATCCGTCAACAGCACGTTAGCCCCCGGGCTCCCAGTACGAATTGCGCTCTTACAACGAGACGTAACTTGGCTTTTCATGTCCATTCAAGCTCCTTCGGTCCACGGCTCCCCTCATGCGCTCTTCAGCATACACAAACGAGAGCAGGCCAGCTGCTGTGTGGAATGCAGCTCGATGCAGCCGGTTGCTGCGTCCGCTGCAAAATCGACTTGCTGCCTTGAGAAGACCCGGCATTCTCACGGCCCTGTCTGAGGAGGTCACCCCAGAAGAAAGCCCGCAGAGAAGGGCGAAAAGGCGGCTCGAAGCCGGTGCGCCAACGCAACGAAAACGACACACCAAAACATACTCTCGACGATCTGCAACCTCAACTGAGCCGAGTGTGCATGGAACAGCCAGCAAGGATGCGATCAAGCGTGGCATCGCGACTGCTACAACATCCAAGACAGGGCTAGGGTCAAGCATTGTTACGCCGCTACTGCGTCGGGCCAAGTTTCTACATGTGCCCCCCGCTGTCCCCCCGCGTATCGGGCAGATCATCACCCAAAGATCTGACCCAATGAGTGGGAAATTGGCTCCCGGAAAGCATCTCATCACCTGCCTAAGAAACCTCGCAGCCCATCGCACCGGGCTTGAGGAGGCCAGATACGGCATCTACGAGGGAATTCTGAGAGACTGTAATGCCATTCTATCAGCGACGAGGGCGGTCAAGACAGCAGGCGCGAAGAGCCTTCTGGCAATGTGTCTCCGTCAGGTACCGGGTCGTGTCGCGATTATTGCCAGCCAGGAAAGGGGAGTTGCCGGTCGTGCGGTTGCAGCGCAAGATGAGGTGCCAGATACCTTCACTCGCATCTACGACGAGCTTGAAGGCTTGGGCCAAGGAGCAGCAGGTTGGAAGCATCTGTCCGTCGTTGTCAAGTCCCATGCCTTGTGGCTTCTTCAAGATGCTACCAGAAACGGTCTTCTCCCCCCGTGTATGGTGAGTGTCCTGGCAGGTTGCTACGGCTGTTATGGATACCATGAGGATGCTCTCAGTCTCCTTGAGGCTTTGGCGACAAAACCTTGCCTGGGGCCCCAAGACCCGCAGAGCACCTTCCAAGGGCATGGAAACATGGAACTGCTCTCAAACTTTGCTGACGCCTCCGACACAACGAGTCCTCATGCGCCTGACGTATGCTTGCTCCGACTGATGCTTCGCAGTCGAAAGCTGCCGGTAGCCTGGCTGTCCACGAGGGGTTTCCAGCCGTGCTGGGCACGCCTTACCGTTTCGCTCGCAAGTGGCCATCTGTCCACCATTGAACAGGAGCTGTTCCAGGCAGCCATCGCTGCCCTTTGCTCATCCCTCCCAACATGGCCATATTTGGGCCCAAAAGAGACAGTTCCAGAGGATCACACCCTCGTTGCAGTTGTTGGCGCCATGGTGTCCATGGCTCTGATTGCCCCGGGTAGCTTCGACCCGCAAAATGCATCTAAGGATGCATCGCCAGGCCACCGCCAGGTTCGGAAGAGGATGCTGCGGATATTCTGGGGTGCCTGGTATGAGGCACGCAACCACGACGCGAGACCACACGCTCTCGCCATTCTGCGCCTAGGAATCTTCTTCCTTGTTGACCAATCCAGACGTCGCTCCATGGGGAGGATCGTACATCAGCCAGAAGGACCGCAAATCCAGTCGACGACATCAGACAAAGTCTGCGAGCTGGCTGCTACGCTGATTTGCTCCATCACCCGATGCTCCAGCAGGGCCTTATCATGCTCAGCACACATCTTTCACTATTGGTTGTGCGACCAGCTTGAAGCTGGCCAGGTTCTGACACACAAGGCCATACGCGGTGACGCGGCGTTCATGCTGGCGCGGGAAACGTCCGACCTGAGGGACCTGGTCTTTGCAGAAGCTGTCCGGTCGGCGACAGCGAGACAGCCAGGGACGGATCAGAACCGCAGTAATGCCCAGCACACATCGGCATTCGCGGGATATCGATGGGAAGAGGGCATCAGCGAATGGGTTCTCACCAGTCCAGCTGCACGCAAAAGGGCAACGATTGGTCTAAACCCTGCGCCTACGTGGACGCAATGTGACAAGAGCGTGCCCGGTCGCCGATTACGCGGGCAGCATAGCTCTGGAACTGCCCACGGACTGGAGAAAGAACACAATGCGCAGTGTTTGCGGCAACGGACGCATGATGGATCGCGTCAGCGGCATGAGCCCGCGGAGAAGAAGCGTGGTCCCCAGCTGCCGTTACACCATGTTGTTGACGACTCGCAGTTGCAGGCTGGGTGGGAACTCAAAATAGCAAAGGACCTTGAGAGTGACTCGGCCGGGTTGCGTCGAGCCCCTTTGAAGCGACGACGGTTGGCTCTGTCCAAGTCCCTGCTCCAAGTGCGTGGGGGAGGACCCGGAGGAGGGGACATGGAAAGTGAGGACGAGCTTCAAGCCTGACGGGCAACCGGGGTACAGTACTGTAGGTACTGGCACCAAGTAGAGTGTAGGCAGGCATGTAATACCACATGAGTAATGATGTGTAAGTTGGGCGGCTGCAATTTAGCAGACGATGAAAATATCCGTGCTGAACCCGGCGCCCAGTGGTTGATCGAGTGAGCTGCATCGACCACACCACACCATGTTGGGGTTTTCCCCGTCATAAATGGCGGTTTCAAGTTTCTGCGTACCTTGCATTGGTGGCGCCGCGGCGCGTAAACACCCCTTGACGAACTCGTCTCAAGCTGTCGAGCGCCCCCACACGGTCATCCCTTTACACTGCAGGCTGTCGTCTGATTGGCCTCCAGGAGCACGGGCTGCCGAGCCGCCCCCCCCCCCCCCCCCCCAAAAAAAAAGAGCAGCCCGCTGCCGTTGAGTGGTGCATGTTTCGGCTTGAAGCCGCGGACCACACCCACTCACACACACACACACAAGCCGCCAACTGCAGAAACGTCCCGAGGGGGCCCTGCCAGTGCTGCTGGCCTGTGACTGTGAGGCTGTGACCTGGTCCCGGCCTGGCCTGGCATGCAGCGGGCCCCCTGCTTTGGGTCCATCAATAGTTCTTGGTGAGACAGCAAAACAAGGAGTCAGTCGGACGGTTGGTGACGTTCGCATTTCAATCAAACCCACCCCCAATCGGCCTCGACCGAGCGACGTCTCGTGCTCGTATGTCTCAAGCCAAGAGTTGTACAGCCAAACGCACCTATGACCCCCCTGGCCTCCTATGCGGCGGGCGCGGTCAGGCCGCCCAGCAATCTATTATGGGTTGAGTTCGCGGGAGCTAGTTACGAGTAAAGTGTGCAGGGCACGGCTTGGAATATATTAAAAGTCGTTACTCGTATCACGGGCCCAGCTAGAACACTCTGGGGAGGTCTCCCCGGTGCTCCACCCAACAGCCCGAGCCCCCTCAAGGCCCTCCCGTAGCATCCACACCATGACTGTTAGCTGCCCTTTCACAGGCCGGCATGGATGTTGGAATTTCTTCATCTCTGGTACGGCAAGCAGACCGGCAGAGGTGCGTGCCCGTGGCAGGCCGTGGAGATGCGGCTGGGGTGTTCCATTTGCGTGTCCCTCCTCCCCCTGTTGGCTTCCAACTTTCAAGTCTGCAACATGTCCATCCCATCTCTTATCTGGATGATCGGCACAGTGAGTGACTGAAGTTGAATGACAGTGCTGTTCAAGTTGTGACAGGCGCTTGCTGTTGTCGTGGCCGGCTGGGGTCATCAGGGATCACCCAAGCACGACCTCATCCCCGAGTCCCCACCGCCTTGCTTTTGCCTCCTTGACTCCCTTCCCTGTCTTGTCTCCTCCCCCCATTCCAGGTCCGTCCCCTCCCTCGGAGCTGGACCCCTCTACCACGGTACTTTGCTCAACGGGCTCTCTTTTCCATACCTAACAAACCTCGACGGTTCCCTCCCCCTCAACTGTTTTCCTTGCTGGCCTTCATTCCCTCCTTCGTTCCTCACGGCCCTCTTCTCCCTTTCCCCATCGCTCGCCACAGTCGTTGCGCCGGGTTTTGTTCCCTTCTCTTCTCGTCAACGTCGTTCCCCTCTCCCTGGCGTCGACGATCATTTCATCACTTGTCTTTGCACCGCGTGCTTAGCATCCAACCATCCATCACTCACTCGCCTACGGCACGTCACTCTCTCGAGCCAGTCTCTCGGCGCCAATTTTCAAACCTCTCGGCTTGCTGGTCATGATCGGGACAGACTAAATTCTCTACTTGAGGAATCTTCGCTTCCATCTCTCCGCCTATCGGCCCATCTACCTCTGATACGTCCCTCGACCTTTCGCTGCCAACTTCGACAACAATGGCTGCTCCAGGACAGGACTCCCCCGAGGCCAAGGCTGCCGCAGCTTTGGCCAAGCGCATCAACATGGAGCTTGCCAGCTACCTGTTCTTCATCATTGCCGGTCTTTCGGTCTTGCTCATCGCCTACCGCGCCTCCGTCTGCGCCCTGCGGTACATCCGCACCCTTGCTTGCCTAAAGAACGACTCGCAACTCTACTTTGCTGCCGCCCACCAGAAGTTCGCCTTCTTCAAGAGGAACATCCTGTACTCGCCAATCTTCCGCAAGCGCCACAACCGCGAGTTCCAACTCAGCAGTGCCATCAACGTGGGAACCCTGCCGACACGTCTTCAGCTGGCCTTCCTCTTCTCCTACTTTGCTTTCAACGTCGTTTTCTCGGTCATTGACATTCCTTGGACAACGACTTTCTCTCAGGCATGCAGGGCCTTCAGAAATCGCACCGGAGTCCTCGCCGTTGCCAACATGGTTCCCCTGTTCCTGATGGCGGCACGCAACAACCCCTTCATCAACCTCCTCGGCATCTCTTTCGATACCTTCAACCTTCTCCATCGCTGGTTCGGCCGTATCGTCATCATCGAGGCCATCGCTCACACGATGGCCTATCTGGTCGGCTCTGCGTCTACTGGCAGCTGGGCAGCTGCTATCACATCCGCAACCACTGTTCCCTTCATGTTCTGGGGTTTCCTGGTAGGTTAAAACAATGGTTGCCGGCAAGGGAAACGCTTCACACACTAACAATATGCACAGGGAACATGTGGCTTTGCCGCCATCTTCATCCAGGCATGGAGCCCCATTCGGCACGCCTTCTACGAGACATTCAAGGTGCTTCACATCGGCCTCGCCATTCTTGCCGTCATCGGAACTTGGTATCACCTGCACCTGAAGGACCTCCCGCAGCTGCCATACCTGATTGCAGCCATCGTCATCTGGGCCGCGGATCGCTTCTGGCGAGTCTTCAGGGTCGTCTACGGCAACATCGGAAGGGGTGGCAGCAAGGCCCTCGTTGAGGCCCTGCCGGGCAACGCCGTACGCGTCACAGTCTCCATGGCCCGGCCATGGACCTTCCGCCCGGGCCAGCATGCGTACATGTACATGCCCTCCTTGAGCATGTGGCAGTCGCACCCTTTTTCGGTTGCCTGGAGCGAAGAGGCAGAGGACAACTCCGGGGAGAAGCTCGGCATGAACAGGCAGGACATCATGGAGATGCGCAAGACCACCATGTCCTTCGTCATCCGCGCCCGCACCGGTTTCACCAACACGCTGTACCAGAAGGCTGCAGCCTGCTCCGGCGGCCGGATGGAAACGACCTGTATGGTGGAGGGACCCTATGGCGAATTGCATGGCATGAAGTCGTACGGCACCGTCATGCTGTTCGCCGGCGGTGTGGGCATTACACAAGCCGTGCCCCACGTTCGGGACCTGGTCATTGGCTATGCCAACGAAACAGTCGCAACCAGGAGAATCACCCTCGTTTGGATCATTCAGAGCCCCGAGCATCTTGAATGGATCAGGCCCTGGATGACCCAGATTCTTGCCCTGGACAAGCGGCGGGACGTCCTCCGCATCATGCTCTTCGTCAGCAGGCCCCGCTCCAGCAAGGAGATCCACAGTCCCTCTGCAACGGTGCAGATGTTCCCCGGACGGCCCAACATCGACACACTTCTCGCAGCCGAGATGGAACAGCAAGTCGGCGCCATGGGTGTCTCGGTGTGTGGCCCGGGTGTTCTCAGCGATGACGTTCGTCGTGCCGTCCGAAACCGCCAGTACCAGGGTGAGATCGACTTTGTTGAGGAGGCGTTCTCGTGGTAAATGGTCAATCCGACGTTATTATCAAGGCCTCGTGCTTTTGGAAAAGAGCAACCGACATTTGCAACGCTCGGCCTTGATGGGGCGCTTTCATTCACTTTCCACCCATTTCATCATTGTATATATAGGGGCAGCTTCATGTACATGTCGTGAAATGTCAACTTCGTCACCACGCGAGCTTGTCCGTATCTGTGCCTGACCGATATGGTATTCCAGTCGATTGATTGAAGGTAGGGTCTTCCCGCTAAATTCTTGCTGACTATCAACAACAGCTTGTACTGCACCTTGGGAGAAGTGCGCGCTCGATAAAGGCAAGGTATAGTAAAGAGGATCGACTATAGTTTCCAATAAGATAGTACTTTTAACTCATAGAAAGACTAGTATATTAGAAATATAGATTTTAATTTAAGTATTACTAATAGATATTATACGGAAATTTTATTAGTATATATTATTAGTTACTTAGCTAGCGTTTATAATTACGTATATAAAAGTTAGCCTAAGGCTAGTTACGTAACCTACGGCGCTCCGTACTCTTACCCCTATATAGGTAGACTTAATAACTAACTATAAAACGAAAAAAGTCTAACTAGTATTTCTTAGTTTACTTTAGTTATATATATATACCTCTATACTAAGATATATATTTCCTACCTCGACTATTGATAAGATAAATACTATATTATTCCGACTACCTACCCTTACTACCGGGGTAGTAATCCATATCCGTTAAATGATACTTAATATCGAAAAGCTTATTTATATAGGCGATTAAAATATTATCGATAATAACCCCGCTAAAGTACGTAAAAGAGCTTTAGAATTAATCGATAAAGATGGTATATAGCTCGCCTCTACGCGATAAGACGCTCGTAAGGAGCTAAAGAAGATTAAGAAGTACGGAATCCCGGATAATATAGCAGGCCGCCTAGAGGGGCTTAACGCGACCCTTATCGCGGCTATTTATACTACTATCGAGGAGGAGCCCGCGCTTTATACTAGGGATTAATATCTATACCTATCGGTTAGTAGACATAGCTGTTAATAAAGTATAGAAGTAGCTACCGAAGAAACCGCCGAGAAAGACTAGTCGCTTAGTCTAGTTTAATTAAAGACCCTTAACTTTATAAAATTATTATATATATTTAAATTAATAATATATAATATGTATTATTCTAATATACTATAGAGTAGTTTAATAACCTAGCCCCCACCGGGAATGTATTAATATTAATCTTTAGAATATATACTTACCTTATATTATTTTTTAAGATAAAAAAGTAATAAAATTATTTAAATATATTTTTAAAAATTAAGTATAGTTTATTATATTTAAACCTTAATTAGAAATATATGTAATATATCTTAAATAATAAGCCTTAGACTCTACGCTATAATTACACTCATCTTATATAAGACTCAATCGTTTGTTATCTTGGTGGGCATCTATCCACTGAGCTAAGAATCACCCCGGTCATGAGGCTGATAACGACACTGACCAACGTCATCCTCCCAGACAACCCACCACAACGCGATCGGTGCCTTTGGTGGGTAAACCGCTTCCCCATCTCTACTGAACCAAGTCAAAACGCTGTACTGTTTCCGGGCCTCCAAGACCACGTCGCCATGGGTCTTGCCTACAATACCTACCTTAGCAGCAACAAGATATACGGCTGCAAGGGATGCAAGGCTCACCTTGCTAACCACGAGGACATCATCAGCCGAGTATGTCATCATTGCCTCGTGGTACCCGGGCGTTTTCGATCCAAGCAGAGCTTTCTGAGCTCCAGTCTCCACGGCCTTTGGCGTACGGAGCTTTCACTGACTGGGCGAGGTAGAACTTTCGCGGGCAGCATGGCAAAGCGTACCTCTTCAACAGCGTCGTCAACGTTGACACGGGCGAGCCCAGCGAGCGTAACATGACAACGGGAAGACACATCGTCCGAGATATTACGTGCCGACAATGCAAGGAAACTGTGGGATGGAAGTATGACAAGGCGTACGAGGCGACGGAGAAGTACAAAGAGGGGAAGTTTATCCTCGAGGCGGAGCTGCTCTGCAATGTCACCTAAGGGGATGACCTCTCGAGCGCCCCCATAGATGACAGCTACCATGTTTGTGTTGGCTGAGGGGCAGACATGGGTTATGGGCAGAGACACATCTTCCAGGTCGGACAATCCCCGCCACCCACGATCAGAGTAGGCTCATCATCGCAAACAGGGAACCAGAGGCGAAGGGAGTGCAGCGGGCTATTTGATGTAGGCAGTCGTCGCAAAAGCGCTCTATGGCATTGTCACCTATCATCCACGGCAATAGCTAGCAGACATCCTTCCTATTTGTCACCCCCTACCCCTTGTACCGGACTAGAATCGATGGCCGCTTTGAGTGTACGGCCAGTTACAGATATCGGGAGACAGGACTTCAGGTCGCGATACTGCTTGGTCATAATACCTGGCATCTAGTGATGCTCGATTGGCTCTTCAGGCAGTAGCTCCTCGACTTCTTGCTCCACCTGGAGGAACTCGAAAGGAGGTTGCACGATCCCGTTGAAGAGGAAAGTGAAGTACACCAGCATGGCGAAACCGACAACTTGAAGCCACTTGAAAGACTCCCAGCGAAGCCCAAGAGAAACGATCCAGATAAAAAGAGTCCTGCAAGTATCGATCGTTGACCTCGAGGTCGCGCTGACGCTCCTCGTCACAGATAGTCCGAAAAAGTTGAAGCCGCTAAGGTCATACAGCATCAGTCATGGTGAGGAACCAGGTCAAGGAGGGGGTGGGGTCATACCCGATGCTGACCATGATCAACAGGCTAGACAGTCCGACTTCCTTGTTAGTTGTCATCTGCCTCCAGCCTTCGACCATGTCAAAGTAGCCGAACCGGCCAGCTTCCGTCCGTCCGATGGCTAGGTGTAGGATAGCCATGGCAAACACTGTCACCGTAAAGCCAAAGACGCCCTCCCAGCCCACGACCTGGATCGGCTCTATGGCCCATCGCTCCAGCATGTACTCCTCGAGAACAAACTGGGTCGCTGTGAAGATTTGGGCTCCGGCGATGAGCAGAACGCCGGCCACGGAGAGCAGCGCGCTCGAGGCTTGCGGAGACTCTGTAAGCAGCTGACTGCC
Organism: Plectosphaerella plurivora; assembly: GCA_020726575.1. NCBI lineage: Eukaryota > Fungi > Ascomycota > Sordariomycetes > Glomerellales > Plectosphaerellaceae > Plectosphaerella > Plectosphaerella plurivora. The sequence goes on along the minus strand of JAGSXJ010000050.1, from coordinate 26,402 downwards.
TGCTTCGCCTTTTCCCTCGTGGAACAGGGCGCCGGCAAGGCCGACAACAGCAACACCCAGGACGACACCGGCCAACGATAGCCACTGGAATAGGAACAGTCGCCTGTTCAAGAACAGAACACTGAACAGTCCCACGAAGAGGACAAGGGCTCCTCGAGTCATCTGGTAAATTGAGGCCACAACGAGGAGAAGCCCAATGTTCATCAGCGTCGTCCCGCAGATGTCACAGATGGCAGGCAGGGCGAGAAGAAGGATCAAACGACCCTTCATGACGGGGGTTTCGCTGCCTGCAGGCTTGGGTCCGTCGTCGGTAGGGTCGATAAGGGATGTCGTCGTCTCCGCTGCATCCCCGTCGACATCGTTGCTGTTGACTGCTTCGTATCCGTTGCTCCGGGGAGCATTCCTGGCCGCCAGCTTTCGCCACAGAGCCATAGCTCCTACGACAAGCCAGCAGCCCATTTCTCCGACAAACATTTGCGCCGTCTGAAGTACCGGTTGATGGAAGTATGCGGTTTTTTTGGTCGGGTCGTCGCAGTCACGGACGCATTGCATGTCCTAGCCACCAATCAGTCGGAGCCGCGTTAGGGATCAAGGGAGCTTCCATACCTGATACTTCGTCAACAGTGTGTTGCAGACGCCCGTCAAGAGCATCATTGCAACAAGAAACGGAACTAGAGATCGAGACGCCATATTGAGGGTAGGCCGGTATGTCCGGCTTCGGTACGGGTATGGTTGATCGATTGAGGGGATGAAGGAGTCAAGTGGGACGTGGGTACCTGCGACGATGACATCGTGACCATGGTGGCTGGGACTAATGCCCAGGGCCACTTCCGATTTAGGCCGAGGACCCACTAAGCATCCTACCTACCTAGGTAGTAAGTACTAGAGTACACAAGTATATATTAAGTAAGAAACCTCGGATTATATACTTATCTACTATAACCTTATCTAGCTTTCTAATTTAATCTATATATAGTAGGCTTTCCCGATTAGTTAGGTAGAGGTGGATCTCTAGGTAGTTAACGCTATCGTAAGCTATCGTGTCGCGGGATAAACTCTTACGAGAAGGCCTTAAAGCTTTATCGCGAACTATAAAAAGAGCCTTATACTTATAGACTAGTTACTTATTAAGACTCTCTCTATTCTCTAAACTAACTCTAAGAACTCTTTAATTACTATTAATTAAATATTAAAATAAATAAAGGATAATAGTATATAGTCCCTCTAGGTATTAAGAAGTCTATTAATTTTACCCTACTTAAGTAGTTTAGCCGCCGCGGTATTAGAAGGCCTCCTTTCTTAGTTACTTATTACTTTCGGTTAAATCTCCGCTTTTAAGAGTAAATCGATATCGATATAATACTATAATTATTACTATTCGGATAATAGTATATTTCCGTAAAACTAAATATCGACCCGGAGAGTAAGTTCGGGAAGATAATCGATCTCGAAATAAACGTCTTATAGTACATACTCGCGGACGATAATACTACGAAGAACGAATATACTACTAAGTATCGGAAGCTAGAATTCGAGTCGTAGATCTAAATACTAAATTTTACCGCGACTAGCTAAACGGCGGGCGAGGGCGGGCGGTAGGATAGCGGTAGAATAGTAGAGGAGTAAGAAATCTATTTAGTAGTAAAACCGTAACGGAAGAATGCGTGGATAATTATTAAAATATATAAGCTACCCTATTAATAGTAATTATAGTAGAGATCTAAAGAATTTAATATTAATAATATATCCCCGATCCTAATTTAATTTATACTTAGTAAAATCTTAGAATTTACTTATTATTTAATTAAAATAATATAATGTATATATATAATTAGTATTAAAAAGTATTAATTACTAAATTCGAAGTTCTTTTTTTAATATAGTATTTTCTCTTAATGATTTAACTACTTTCTATTTTAATACTTAGTTTCTACTTTTATTTTTCCTTTAATATATTATATATATAGGTAGAATAAAATAGAGTAACGGAGTAGGTCGTGAACGTATTCTAAGATCAAATTTATTACAGACTAGATATTAAATCTTCTAAACCGACTATTTTTCTGCTTTGACTTTGGGCTTCTTGTCCTTGATGTTATTGTAATGGACAACTCCTAGCTCCTTGTCACGAGCGAGCTGCTGCAGGTCCTTCTCGCATACTGGTATGCCTTCGATAGCCTTCACCTTCTTGCCCTCGAAGAACATCATCAATCCGCCAACGATAGCCGCGCCACAAGCCAGGGCAACGAAAAGCCCCGTCGACCAGGAAGGTCTGTCATAGCGGTTCATGCCCCACATGAAGCCTGCCAGGCAGCACTGCAGAAACGTGTTCCAGACGTTGAACCAGATGACAAAATCGAGTTTCCACGGCGGTGTGGCGGGAGCTCGTACCCCGGTCAGGGGTTGGTTGGAGATCTTCTTCTCTGGCAATGGGATGTTGGTGAGTCCTCTGCCTGCAACGTAATCTTCCACGTTGTCGGGGCCAAGGTTGATAGGTAATCCGTCGGAGCCCTCTAGACGGAACCATCCGCGGTGAATGCCAGCCAGCTTCCGAAGGGCGTCGGTACGCGATCCAATGCGCCATTTCGCGAGATAGTACAGATCGCGAAACCGCCAGGGAGCCAAGCCGAAACCGGTGACGCAGAATAGCCCGTTGAGGATCTGGGACGTGGTCTCGATCCATTCTCGTCGTGGTGAGTTGATGTCGTTGCATGTGGGGTGACACATGGCTGGAGCCGCATTGCAGAGGAGTAGGAAGAGCATGCCTCCCCAGGCCACAACGTTCAAGCCATATAAGACAACGAAGAAGCCAAGCGGCGTCAAGGTATAGGCCCAGAAGGCCTTGCAGCCGCGAAGGAAACCCTCCTTCCAGCTGAGGGATGGGGGGAAGTGGTAGCCATTGGGGTAAGGTTCCGTCAAGGGCTGTTGGGTGCCAACTTTGAGGGTTGCTAGTCCCGCCGGCACCGCTTCTCGACCTGCGGCCATACTGGCCAACTCCGTCGTCGTGCCATCCTGTGACTCGAGTTGGCCAAGGTCATCGCCATTGGGATCTTTGTATGGAAGTTTGGCGACCATCGGAGACTGAGCGAAGTCCTGTCGAGAAATGTAGTTAGTCCCGAGTGTGGGAGCTTCGGCTTGTCGATGACACCGGGCTGTCGAATTTGAAAGCGCGCGGTACTGCAGAGGTAGTGAGATCGAGGTCGGATGGCAGAGCCGGGTCGTTGAGCTAGGAGAAGTCGCGGCTCGGTGTGCGAAAGTGCCGGAAAGCTTTGCGATGATTCCGCGATGCGTGTTGGCAGCTCGGTCGAGGGGGAGGTACGGATGGTGAACCAGGTACCTAGCGTTGTATCTCGTGGGGATGTGGTCGTCGATCGAGAGCGAAGCGGCGGAGGAATCAATGGTAAGTAAGCGTGTGATGAAGGGGTATGTTGGGAGCAAGTGCTGATGATGTTAAATGAAACCGGGAACGGGCGACATTTGGAACAGCCGCATGTCGAGAACTGGGCAATCCACAGGTACCACGATGAAATGACGACGGTCGCAACCGTCCGGCCGGAACAGGGATCTTTTGTGAACAGAGCCAATCATGCGTCGTCAGATCAGATGGTCGCCCGCTACCTACATTTGCCACCTGGGCTGTGCATCACCGCGAAAGCAGCATATGCAACCTCAAGGATCCCAAATTGCAGCTTGAACATCCCAGCTGAACGTTACTGAAAGCTCCGCGTCGAAATTGCCTTTGCACTACTGACCTAGTACCTGCCAAGCTGAGGATTTCAACGGACGCTGCCTTGGGTAAGACACGCTTACCCCGTAGGCACAAATGAGCCCCTCTAACTGCATACGTAGCTCACGCTGCAAATTGGGCAAACGCATACAGTGCCAACTCCCGAGCAGTCCCATTTGAAGTGAAAAAAACCAGCGGCTGAAGCTTGACTGATTGCGAAAGTAAGGTGTTTATTCCGCAACCACAGTTACCATGACTGACGAACAGCCCTGGTGGTGTAGTGTATAAAGTCACTATCATGGACGACATCCAGGTCGATTTTGAGCATCTTGCCTCATCTGTCGCCGCCAATCTCACCAACCAACATGACTGGACACACGTCATCCCTCACCGAGCTGCGTCCGACGCAACTCAGCACCCCCGTGCTCTCAGGCCGCTGCTGTGCGGATTGCCGCCACGGAGACTGTATATCCATCCCGACGAGCAGGTGGCCGTTCTTCAAAGCGGTGCGCCGTCCAGTGGAGTGAACCAGGACTCTGAAGCCGAGTGGGTGCTTCCAGTTCATATTAAGGAGACATTGTCCCTGGCAGACTTCACGGCTATCTTTGACTCGATTGAGACTCTTCCGCCTCTCGATGTTGCTGGCGCAGCAGCTTCCACCGCATTGGACACGGATGGTCGGGATTGGAGGGGATCTGGGCGCCACAAGAGGATATTGCTCGCAGTCGTTCACGACGATTCAACAGTGTCTTATTATATCATGCACGACGGGATCGTGAAGCCAAGGCAAAATTAAATCGGCTTGAAACCTGTGCTACCGCCGAAGGACACATGACTTGCAGTGTAATATTCCTGACCTGACAACCATTTGTAGCGACATGAAAGGAATGGAGGATGTTCATGTTCATCGCCTGGTGTATCCCCCGGTCCTCGTCGTTTCCAATAGAAAAGTCCAATAGAAAAGTGCGCAGTTCCGCAAACCGCGCCGGCGATATTATCCCAGCCACCTGTTACGCCAAAAAAATCGGGCGATACACGTTTACCCTAAAGCTGCGTTCAATGCACACTGGCCTGTGAATAATATGCCCATTCAGTCAGTTTCAGTCGTTCACTATAAGTCATGGCTGCCAGATCTGCCCAACGGCAACGGCATGGTCCATATACATCCCAAGTACCGAAGCAGCAGCTCTTGGGTCTTGATGTGGGCTTGACTCGTCCGACACTCGGAACTGTCCGCCCCGCGTGGATGGGGCTAGGTATGATTTCCCCGGAAAATGGTAATTCAAACTCGGCAGAAGGCCAGACTTCACCAGACTAACATAGCCGCCGTACCCAGCCATCTGTTATTTCCCCTGGGGGTACTTCGCTAGTGCTACCCGCGCCTGTCATTCTTCCAAGTCATGGGCTCCGTCAAGATGGTGCTAGATCCCTGTCTTCCCCCAGTCGGCCAGCCAATGGTCCACCGAGACGTGGGTCGTCAGTGAGGCTTAGATCAAAGTGGAGACCATGGGGTGCGGGACGCGCCTGACATGAGATTGGCTACTCTCTCTTGGACATATTTAAGAAATCCACTCGGTACAGCCATCACAGGTACCTGATGGCGCCTCGTTCACCTCTGCAGTACAGGCGATGTTCGTACCCTTAGCGGGCCCTCTTGGTGCCAGGGACCTGCCGACAGAACTGGCGGTCACCTGCCGTGTACGGCGCTTTCCCCAGGCCCAGCAAGTGACCCCTCCGCCCCTCATGGCGACCTGTGTGGTGCCTCCTCTTTCCACATGCCCCCCCCCCCCGCGAATTCGGTCCCCTCTGCCATCGCCCAGGTGCAGCGCAACCACCAGTGTTCCTCCCAACTCCCAGTCCCAAACATACCTACTTGCGCCTCTCCCCAGACCGTGAAGGAGAAAGCCGCCGCTCTTCGGACTCGGTGCTGCGCTGAAAACTCCCCTGGCGCAGCGAGCGCTTCGACGCGCCCCCGTCACTTGCATCCGAGTCGCGCGGAGTTATTCATTCGGACGACCACCGCACCGCAACCTTTGCGACAAACCTCTGCGCCGCAGCCGAACACCACGCGCGCCGCAGCCGCCGCCCGTGACCACCTCACCAGCCGAACTGGCACACAATACAACGGCTACCAGTTTCCACTTCACCTCTCACATCGTCAAGTGTTGCGAGTGCAGTGCACACTCACTACTGGGTCCTTTCCCGTCGCCTCAGGTCTGCCCAGCCAGCCGGTACCTCGTCGACCGCTCCTGCGCCCCACCTCGACGCCGATATTCTACTCCCGCCTCCTTGCTGTGGTATCAAAGCTGCACACAGTCGCCAGGTGTTGGGCCCGGATGGGGCATTTGGTACTCATTCTAGATCTGGCCCAAGCACATCACCATATTGTCCCAGGCCCTTCACCGAAGGTCCCTCGGGAACAGCACACTCACCCTGAGTACCGGCACCACTCAGCCCATGCCGGCCGACCTTCCGCTTCACGTCTATATCGAGCCGGTGTTCTTCCTGTCGATACGTTGTCTTGACTGCCCATGCACCGGACATTGAGCCGCATCGCGATTCACTTTGCTACGCCTCGTGCCTTGACAAACTCGGCAACTTGCAGCTGCCTTGCCCTAAGCGACTGCGGCCACTCACCTGCGCATGCTCTTGGTGGCGGGATTCTTCGGGTTTCCCCCATCTCACAAGCATGACGACTTCCGCCTCACGCCACTCAGATCAAGGCCCGACGGGTGATTACTACGATTACGACCCAAATTCATCCAGGGGAAGTCCTCGGATGGAATCTATCAATCCGGACTTGGGCCCTCAGCCTAGCCCCAAGTTTGCTACCCCCAGACATGTATGTAGAATCAATCCTTGTGCTCGGAGCCCTCGCTAATCATCCTAGGTCGAACACCAACGGGGGGAAGCGGTCCTGATCAAGTACCTAGGCATCGGCTGCAAAGAATCGGGTGTGTACGATGCGCCGTCTACCATCGTCGTCGATGGTGCCGCTCCGTTGCGCCTAGCATCCCCTGAGCGGTCGTCGCCTGACGCATCTCCAGAACCTCCCGGGTCTCCAAACTCTAGTGAGCCTGCTCCGTTCAATCTAAAGAGCCTTGCAGCTGGGGCACTTGCGTTCAGCACGAGTGGCGCTTGTCTGCCAAGTCCTCAGAGTTCCCTCGCGTCTGCACCCATCAACCCGTCAAAACCAGATGCTGTCCTTGCAGCGGCTGATCTGCACCGACAAGATGTTGAAGGAGCTGCCCATGTTTCCCGTTTGCCTGTACGGGAGAGTCGGGAGCGCTCAGGAACGGTTGTCTCTGGGTTCTCTGACCCGGAGCAATACCCTTCTCGGCCTTCCATGACCGCGTCGCGGCATATACCAGACGCTGCGACATCGACTTCTCCACGACAGTCTGCATCTGGCGGCCTACCGCCCTTGCAAATCGATTCACCCCGATCAGATCACAGCGGTCATGGCCGTGCTCTACCTTCCATACGACAGCATTTTTCTGATTTGCAACTCTCTCCAGACAAGGACGGGTCTGGACGCAGACATGCGTCTTCGTTCTCTCGATCGCCTCCATCCGGGCTTCCCGGCATATCTTCCATGCCCAATTTCGTAGGGCCTCATCCCACCTCGCCCACGTCCCCGGGCAGCACCTTCAGGAGAGATCTGCCCTCGCCTCAGCTTCTAGTCACATCTTCGTATGGCTTCCACCCATACATCGCTGGAAGGCTCTCAGGCGGCGAGCACAACACTGGCTCTCCAGACTCCCCTACTAGTGATCAGCCACCGAGTCTTGTCGCCAATTCGGCCGTGGACCGACTCGGTGCTGATGGCATGACCGGATCGAACCAGCATGGTACATACGTTTGTACGTTTCCAGACTGCACTGCAGCGCCGTTTCAGACACAGTACCTGCTTAACTCCCATGCCAACGTCCATTCTTCTGCACGCCCACACTACTGCCCAGTGTCTGGCTGCTCCCGCAGCGAGGGCGGCAAGGGCTTTAAGAGGAAAAACGAAATGATCCGCCACGGCCTGGTACACGAATCACCCGGATATGTATGTCCGTTTTGTCCAGATCGCGAGCACAAGTATCCACGTCCAGATAACTTGCAAAGGTCAGTTCTTACCCCTTTTCGGCAGCGAAGTGTTTGTTCGGATCACAGTCTGACTTTTCGATGTACAGACACGTACGTGTCCATCACGTGGACAAGGACAAGGACGACCCCTTGCTTCGGGATGTCTTATCACAGCGGCCAGATGGCCCAAATCGTGGCAGGAGGCGAAGGGGCTTGGCAATGTAGTTTTCGGTGTTTCTCTTTTTTTGCGGATCCTCCAGTGCATCTAGGTACCTCATTATCTCATGGGCGTGATTCCTCGTCGCGGCACCAGCGCGCTGCACTACGCTGCACATTTTTGCAGTATTCACTTAAGCATCGACACCCCTCTGGTTCCTCCGTATCCAAATGGTATAACTCAAATGCCTGCCTGTAGCCAGGTTTAGGGCTGGTGCAATGCCTGTCCGTAGGCCATGCCTGGCCAACGTATCCTTCAAGGGCTGGTAGCATGCTGTTGAAGCAATCCGAAACACTCCCCGGTGGTGCATCTCGGGACATGACTGCTCTTGCAGCCTGTCCTGGTTCAGAGTCTCGATGCTCTGTTGCCACGTTTCCCCGGACAGGCTGGCCCAACGCCAGTCTCTTCCTATATAGTTCCGTATAACAGGTGCCGTTGCTGAGCAGTGCCACATAGTTGTATGGATCAGATTCGACTCTGGAAGGGCCCATGCCTCGGGGTCATACAAGAGAGAAGCATATACACGCAAGTAATTGTGACTTGGTCCGGATGGAGGCCCACGCTCTACGTTAAGAGTAGCAGGCTGCGCATCAGGGGTAGATTGCTTCCCAGTGGTCGGCATACACTTGGTTGTCCCCCAAAAATTCAATCTGCACCCCCCCTTGGGCGGCAGGGCTGCCGAGTAATTCCACCACAAGCCATAGCTCCTCCCGTTGCAAGCGTTCCGGTTCAATGTCGAACTCTGACGTACGAAGCGACGTGATCGGCTCTCGGAATGCACCATGCGCCGACACGGCAACGAGAGATGCCTGTGAACCTCGTCCGTAAAGTATAGACATGCGTAAAGATGCACGGGGCGCATGCTGCCCGTCTTGGTCTGTGTAGAGCGGACACGATGCTACGGCGTGCGCTCGGGTCAGTCGCGGTGCTGATATTCTGATTCTCCTCTCCCCTACGCCAGTGGGAAAGTCTACCGGCGGGGCAGGTGACCGCAGAAGACCGGCACCCTCTGCCGGCATGGGGCGAATCGTGAGCGGCACCATGGCACCAACCCGCATGGTGAAGTCCGCCAACTGTCCCGACTCGAATGTACTGCAAACGATGATGTATGAGCCAGCCTGTACCGTTGGAGTTTGTATGTAGGCGTTCCCGCCTCGGTAGTCCCCGGAGCTGGCAACCACATCCTTGCGTGTTATCGAGGTTACCCGCTTCCCAGTCGACCAGACCAAGTCGATGTGAATGGCTACACCCTGGCTTCCTGTAGCTAGGAGCACCGACAGGGGCGTTGCCTGAGGGATATAGACGCCGAACTGTGGATTTTGCGAGTAAAGCGGCGATGCTGCGTTGCCACCAGCCGTCCTGCGGGTCCACGACCCCGAAATCTCCTGGTAATGGCCCATTTCATCCTTGGCAGCCGCTATTTGCAGATTGACGGTCGAGAAGAATGAGAATGTGCATGCGTATTCGTCGAGGGGAAGGTCTTCTTGTGCCATGACGACTGTGTATGGCTTGTCGGCTTCGAGATCGAGCTTGGCCAGCGTCTGTAGCGAGTCCACGTAGGGTCCACGGTAAAGAGCGCCATCCGGCGCTTCAACACGACAACCTCCGTTCTCGAACACTGAGATACTTGTGTATCCGAGCTGCTTGGCTACCGAGGCAAGGGACCCGGGCCGCCTGTTCCGGGCAATCTCCAGCTCTTCGTCGGCGAAGTGTCGGCTGAGGAGTACCCATACACTCGACCGTGCACTGGCCCGGATCGTATATTGGGGGTTGTACGCAAAAGTGCCGGCCATGTTCCTCTTGGGCATGTTCCACTTGAAATGGCGGTCCTGTCGATGCGCAAAACACGCAGGGTTCCAGTTGAGATACATCGACTCAAAGTTCTGGGCAACTTCTTCGAGTGTGATCCAGAACGTTCCGCTTGATGTAGAAGGGTGCACCATCTCGAGGTGTGCCCCAGTGGCGGGCCACGACTGGTCTGGCTGCGTAGGCTCGGCAGCTCGTCGACTAGACGCGTCTTCGCCTTTCCATACCAGGCCGTCGCACCATGGGTTCTTGACAAGCAAGCGACGGGCTCCGTTCGTGCTGTCCATGTCAAGGACGGCGTAGTCGTGTTCGCCAACCAGCCCCAGGGTCTCTTCCTCTGTAGGTGAGAGACGACCGGTGCCCAGTGTGATTATGACGTTGTCGCGTTCGTAACCGCGAGCCATGCGGTCCCATGCCCTTTCAAGGTCGACGTCCTCACTGCGATGATGTGTTAGTCCAGCCGATGGCTAGGTGAGCCCGGAGCAATGCACGTTTGTCTCACCTCTGAAGAAATAGTTGTTCGGGAATCCATCCGGTCAGAACCCAAAGATCTGTGCCTGAATTACTGCCGGGGAAGTCGTATCCGCCACGAACTTTCAGGTAAGCCTTCTCCATGAGCGCAGGCCATAGGAGGTTGGGATTGCGACGATCAACGACGAAGAGGTTTCGGCCGATGTCGACTCTCGATACTGGGAGTCTGTCGTCGACAACCACCTCTCGAAAACAGCCGTTGAAATGCATGCGGAAGATGTACTTTCCATTCGGAGATACTCGAGGTCGATTGTTCTCGTGGTCGAATGGGAACATGAGCGTGGAGAGGAGCTTGGGATGCATTAGTCGATGCCTCTACCCGAGGCCACGCGAAAGGGGTAGGGGCACGGACTGGTACGCCTGCCGATCCAGGAAGAAGAATCTTCATGGCAGCACACAAACTGGCCACAACTGAACAATCAGTGGTGATGTCTTGAACCAGATCACAAGTGCCAACTGGTTCCATTAGCGCAGCCTCCCAGGACTCTTTGGACCGCTCAGGGGTAGTCAAGAGTGCTGCTGGACGCTTCCACTCGTCAAGTATGGACAGCTGGAGTTGGGACATTGCATACTCGGTCGAATCTCTGTAGTATCCATTGACATTAGGGTGACCTCAAGAGGGGGGCATCGGGAATAGACACACGTGAAGGGCCTGCCGTCTCTCGAGACCGAGAACTGCACGTCGGTGGGGTTGCTTCGCCATTGATGGAAGCGATTTCCGTGCAAATCTGAGGAGTGGCTGAGGATCGAGTCCTCGTCCGCTGTCACATTCTGACGGTCGAGACTCTGTTGGGATGAACTCTGTTTCTTGAGCTGCTCTGCCAAGAGCACGAGCTCCTCGAATTTCCGCCGCAACCCAGCCTTCCGTCCCTGCTGGCCGGGTCCCGTCTCTTTATAGGCGGTCATATACAGGTCCGCGGCAGCAATCGCGTGAGACAACGCATCAGCTGGTGTAGCTCGAGAGTCTTTTGCCATGAGCTCCCTGACCTATATCCCTCATCAGCATTTTCCTGCCGCATCGATCGAGCAGAACACGAACAAGGGCCTGGTCCTCGGTTCCAGCCATGATTCCTGGAAAGTAAATGTGATGGACCTTTGCCCGCCTTGTCTTTCACCTGGCCTCGAGCTCGAGCAGTGTGACGGGCGACACTTTGCCAAGTCACGGTATCTGGTGGAGTTGGTACACTTTTGAGTAAGCGGCCCAGCCTCATGCGCCTGGAAAATGTCTCCCTGTATTCCGTCGTGTACAGCGCGCAACTGGGGCGCGTTTTCGATGACCTGTCGTCCTTCACGAGGGAGTGAATGTTGATCGAGCTGCGATACTTTCGCAGCACCCAGGGCAGCCTAGGCACCAGCAGAGGGCGGGCACAGATGAAAGAAAGAGAGTAAGCATCAACACCCGGGCAGCAGTCTGTCACGGTGTGTGTGTGTCAATGCGGCGGCCACCAACTCGGAGAGACCAAACTTGAACTGCGCACTGGTGGTGGTGGGGGAGGCGGGAGGTGGCCTGGAATGGACTCGGATGGCTCGTGCGAGCTACCTGCCTACTACTATTACTATGCCCGACTCGCCTGCAGGTAAGTAGGTACTTGGCATGATGGAGCAGCGGGGGATCCCACTTCCTGCCGACTTCAAGTTGTGTCTTCAACTCGTGTCGTTCCAAAAACGGCCCGTCTTCCACTGCCTTGCACTGCAGCCGTTCAGTAGTCCACTGCCCACCTGGCAGGCAATGCCTCGTGTGCTCTACGTGAGAAAATTAATGAGTTGAGTGCGACGTTGGAAGCGAGCGGCCTGCCTGGTACTTAATTACTTCACTACCGACCTACTTCTGTCCGCCTTGTCTGAGCACACCGCCCGCCGTCGGTTTGCCGAGGTCCCGGCAGCTGACGACGGTACATACCAATCGACCCAACGCGACCAAGTCGGTCCTGAAAGCGGCCGGCGGGTCAATGGGAGCAGGACGGTAGTGAAACGTCATTCCCTGATAAGATAAACCCGCCCCTCCTCCGGTGACCTCGCAGCGATTAGCCGAATGTCCGCCCCGGTCGCGCGCAGGCCGAGGTCGCGGCATCCCGACGTTCAAATGGCGTACCAAGGTAGATCTACTAATAAAGTCACTTCAGACGCCCGCTCCGGCGCGGCGCTTCTTCCACACACACACCTGCCCGTGCTGCTTCTTCCGACTCTACCTCACTCTTCGATCGTCTGGCTACCAGTATCCTGCTAGGCTCCTAGGACGACTTGTCATTGCTTGCCGGTTTCCTGAATCGAGCCGACTGGCCGTGCCTACGTCCACAACCGCCGCAGGAGCTGGATACTAAGCCACCCCGGGATCCAGCATGCCGGTTCATTCCAAGCCAGAGGCGCTGTCCCCGTGGGGAAAAGCAGCAGCCGGTGCGACGGGCGCAGTGCTTGCGAATGCTCTGGTGTACCCTCTCGACATGTGAGCGCATCCATTCGGGGATGTATTTTGTTGAAACGTTTCGCTAACCAGTATCCAAATACCAGCGTGAAGACAAGACTCCAAGTTCAAGTCAACCCACGAGGTACAGAGGTATCCGGCGGGCCTCGAAGCGGACCCGCCGAAGACCCTCACTACGCCTCGACCTGGGACGCCCTCTCGCAAATATTCAACGAAGACGGCGTTTCCGGCCTATACACAGGCATTCAGTCGTCTCTCGTCGGAGTCGCCTCGACGAACTTTGCATACTTCTACTGGTACTCCATTGTCCGGACCGTGTACCAGCGTTCCGTTGCCCAGAATGCCCAGTCTTCCACACTTGCCGAGCTCGGGCTGGGCGCCATTGCTGGGGCTGTAGCGCAGCTCTTCACGATTCCGGTCGCCGTCGTCACAACGAGACAGCAGACACAGCGCAAGGGGGAAAGAAAAGGCTTCTTCGAGACAGGGCGAGAAGTAGTAGATGGCGAAGACGGCGTGTCCGGGCTTTGGAGGGGGCTGAAGGCCAGCCTCGTCCTCGTTGTCAATCCTGCAATCACCTACGGTGCTTACGAGAGGCTCAAGGACATCATTTTCCCCGGCAAAAAGAACCTCCAGCTTTGGGAGGCCTTTCGTACGTGGCCAGATCCGTAAGACTGGCAGTGTTGCTAATATCTATTAGTACTCGGAGCCACATCCAAGGCACTTGCTACCATCGCAACACAGCCTCTTATAGTTGCAAAGGTCGGCTTGCAATCACGCCCGCCCGCTGAGAGGAATGGCAAGCCGTTCCGTAGCTTCGGTGAGGTAATCAAGTTCATCCTGGACAGGGAGGGCCCGCTGGGCCTTTTCAAGGGAATTGGCCCCCAGATTCTCAAGGGGTTCCTGGTTCAAGGCATCCTGATGATGACCAAGGAACGGTAAGGCCTTACTTTCAACGCACGACGCTGTTTATCTGTCGCTGACGTGATAATCACAGAATGGAGCTCTTATTTATCCTGTTTCTCCGGTACATCAGGTCGACGTTGGGAGAGCGCCTGCGTACTCGCGATGCGGCTCGGCACGGCGGATTGCCCAAACCCTGAGGATCCACTCATCGTTGGTTCCGCATCGTGGGTCAGTTTGTCAATATCTGAAGTTGGTCGAGGATTGTATAGAGCTATGCTACAAGGAACAGATGGGCGGTTGGCTTCGTCTGCGAATGAAATCCTGGGTATATCAGAAATGGCAGTCTCGCGGGTCAACAGAGAACAATGCATTTCGAGAATCTAGTCCAATGTAGCGAGAGACACCACAGCAATGACCGTTTTCGCTGCCACTCGTTTGGGTTCAGGATGCCTGGTGAATCCAGTGTCAGGTATTGGATGGATCCAATGATATCCGACCTGCCCGACATGAGGCGGCCATTTGGGGCCGGCAATCCACAGATGGCACCTAGTGCAGACACCTGTCAGGCTTTGAACCCCGCGCCGACAGAAATTGGATTACATAAGCATAATCCATGGGGGTAGGGCATGGTTTTCCCGCCCCACACCACGCAATTCTCAATTGCGGCATCAAATCGAGAAGGGAAGCAATCACCACCAGCGCTTCATCCAACCCCTCCAGCGAAAGAAACGTAACAGTCGCAGCCATGGCCAGTACGTTGCGCCGATCTCGTATACGACCTCATGAGTTTCCCATACTAATGTCGAATCACAGAGTCCAAGAACTCCTCGCAGCACAACCAGTCGCGCAAGGCGCACCGCAACGGGTATGGCAACCGACCTCGGAAAATCGTGGGCAAGGCAAAGCTGACACTACTTCCTCCTGTAGCATCAAGAAGCCCAAGACCGCCAGGTACCCTTCGCTCAAGGGAACCGACCCCAAGTTCCGCCGCAACCACCGTCATGCTCTGCACGGCACTGCCCGGGCTCTGGTACGGAAGACGCGAGAATACTCCAACAATACTGCTCCTCCAGCGCTAACACCACCCACAGAAGGAGCTCAAGGAGGGCAAGCGCGAGAAGGCTTAGACAAGCGTTTGGGACGAAAACATGTCTTTTGGGACCTGGGATGGCGTATTGCGGCAACGCGGGCAGCAGTTGATGTTGACCCATCGGCCTGGGTGCACATGACACCTTACGAAGGCCTGCGGACGGATAGACTACACTCTTCACCGTCACCTACCGACATGACGGAATTGAAGCACGATTCATCGCTCACGACGGCGTCCACTTTCCTGTCCGACACTGGTGTATAATGGGCAGCCGCGTACTCCCTGTCTTGCGATTCCGCTCCACATGGGTACCCCCGTGATGCCTTGCCTGTTCCTGTATGGATATCTCCGCCCATCGGGCAAGGTCATGGCGACCGGGCTTCTACGACTGTATGGACGAGCACGGCTAGAAGGAGTGTGGGACTCTGAAGTCACGTAAACTGTGATGGTGACAGTGATCAGACCGGGACTGGTTGATGGCCCAGCACCGGATTGGACCAGAACACAACGTCCCCTACCCAGAGGTGAATATTTTCCGTCCACGTGGTTGGGCGACTCGGTGGGAGAACAAACGCAGGACAACCCGGCTTCGAGGCGCCTGATGCCCGAATTCTACAGATCCTCACCAAACTCTGGCTCTTCCTTGCGAGACACGATATCGCCACCAAGTCCGAGTCCAAGTACGTGCAGCTAATCCCAAGCATGTTCAAACAAAGCTTGTAATCGAGCCATCTGTAGGCCAGTGTACCAAGGAGCGGGACACCTTCGTGACACCAGTACAGTATTTCAAGTTCGTGCTGGGCAAGTAAAGCATCTACCGCGTAGTGAAGAGAGGTTGGCGCCAGATTCGTCCTCCTTATGCTAGCGCTTAGGTTCTCTTTGAACGTCCTGCGTGAGATGAGGGGTTGCGAGGGGGAGACTTGCGCTCAAGTACTCGACTGGTGGTGCAACACCGAGCTTCCCGACTGAAGCAGGTAGGTACAGCTGCCTAATTGGAATTTACCAGACCCTCCTCCACTGCCAACTTGGTCCCTTGGAGGAGCCGTAATCTTTGGTCACCACTGCGTGCACGTGCATCTGAAGCGATGCCAGGTACTTGACGGAAACACTGCGACCGTCTATTGGCAAACTGCTGGGCCTCGAGTCTTTCCATTTGCAAAGCCAAAGTTCGGAAGACACGTTGCTCACACAACAGCTGTCCTCTGACAATCCGTCCAATCAGTCCCGAAACGGGTGCTGGGTCCCTGTGCAAGCCGAAGCCCCTGGACTCTGCCCCCTGGCCTTTGACGCTCCACCGGGCACGTTTCATCCTTCCACGTCCCAGCAACAAAACCCATCGCCGACCAGAGGGTCGTTCCCAACTCTGCCCACCAACTACGAGATCCGAGAGTCTTCGCTTCCCGGGCCGCTGTTCAACATGTCTGGCAGTCACATTGTCGGGAATCGCAACAGCACCCCCGAGGCCAACACGGCCTCCTCTCTTCGCCCCCCCTCCGCTCGAGCTATCGGTGCCGGGCATCACCTGCGAGCTTCGGCGGACATGGCTGCCATCACTGGCGCTTCACCCGCGAGCCGCATCCGACCCTCCTCCGACTTCTATGGCCAGTCCCAGCAAGGACAGGGCCAGGGCAACGCCGAAGGCGACGCACAGGACAAGATTGCGCAGCAATGGATCGCGGACATTGATCAATACGAGACTACGCTCGAAGAAATGGCCGCAGCGACGCTCGACCAAGACTTCAAAGACGAGCTGAGTGCGATTGAGCAATGGTTCCGGGTGCTGAGCGAGGCAGAGCGGACTGCTGCTCTGTATGCTCTTTTGCAGCAGACCACGCAGGTCCAGATCCGCTTCTTCATCCAGGTCCTGCAGCAGATGGGCAAGAACCATCCCATGTCGGGAGTCTTGTCGCCAGCCAACTTCGACAAAGGTACGAGTCCCTTGTCTTGCGTGCCCACCCTCTCCTCCCCCCCGGCTCCTCGAACTCACAGCATACTTAGACCCCATGTCCAACCGTCTGAGCGATGCTATGAACAAGCTCAACGTGGACTCGGCCAGGAACTCCGTGGTGCGACCTTCGAGTATCGCTACCACGGGAAAGCGGGCATCAGCCTTGGATACGTCGACCATCAATGCCATGTTCCCCGATGCGGCAGCGGCCATCGCCACGGAAAAGGCAAAGTACACGCAGCAAACAGGAAACCAGCCTCCCTCCAACAGAAACAGCACAATCACGGAGGCCCCTGAGGCCACGATCATCCAGGGCCAGAGCTGGAACTCCACGGACCAGGCAGGGCGCCCCAAGTCAACCACCGGACAAACACCCATGGGCCAGTTTGTCCAGCCTCCGCCTTCGGCTGGCCTGAGGTCTCCGCGTCCCCAAATCACGAGCAACTCGACCATCCAGAGTACCACCTTGACGACAGGCGACAAGCCAGCCGATATGCCACTGCTGTCTCCCTACGCGGCCGGTAGCGGCAACTGGGCATCCATGGTGAACACCCCCATGGCAGCCAACTTTGGTAGCCCTGGAGCCGGAAATACCGGGGCGCATGGCGGCACCCAAGCGGACATGCTCGCCAACGCCACGGCCATGAAACTGGCGGCTCTGTCCACGGTTAACAATCGCTTCGCTCTCGACGACGTTCGGAAGTATCGCCGGGCTCGCTCCAACGACGCGCCCAACGCACCCGGTCAGCATACGGCGCAGGGCGTCGGTGTTTCCGGGGCCAATGTCGTCATGATCAACGAACATGGCCAAGTCTTGAGTCGGGAACAGATGCTGGCGCTTCAGGCACAGCAGCAGCAGCAGATGGGTCTTGGCGGACACCGCTCCCGCCCAAGCTCGCCGGGCATTGCCATTCAGCCTTCGTTTGGTCACATGCCATTCGCTTCGCCCCAGAACAACGGTTTCCTCAGTGCCTACGATGGCCAGGCGTCTATGATGAGCGGTGGAATCCCCTCGCTCAATGTCAATCAACTTGGCCTCACTGGCCACGAGGGATATCTCTCTGACCACTCTGACATGGTTCGTGGTCGGTCTCCACGGGGTAGGCGTGGCAGTTCGAAGCCACCTGAGGATCCCACCGATCCCACCCTCCTTCAGGATATCCCCAGCTGGCTGAGGAGTCTGCGCCTGCACAAGTATACCGACAACCTCAAGGACATGAAGTGGACCGATCTGGTTGAGCTTGATGACAAGGCCCTGGAGGACCGCGGCGTCAATGCTCTTGGCGCGCGGAGGAAGATGCTCAAGGTGTTTGAACAAGTCAAGGGTACGCATGCGCAGCGCGGGTAGAGAGTTTCGGGCCACGTCTAGCGTGTGTACTGACGAGGAAGTAGAAGCGAAGATACTGGGAAAGCTCGGCTGAGCCCAAGACGCCCTCCTCAATGACAGGTTGCACAAAGTTATCCTTTTGGATGGAGTCTCGTGGTGACCTGCTCGCCCCAGCCGACCGTGGAGATCTCTCTGTAGAATATAGTCTGAAATTTAATTACATCGAAAATCTGGTGAACTTGCTTGTCAAAGGCGGAAGTTTTTTGACATCTTCCCCCCGCGTACAGTTCCTGCCTACCAGTGGTATAGGTACACACCTCCCGGGGTGGCGGCGCTCCACCCCACGCCCCTGGGGTGGTGGCTTGCCTGGACGAAGTTGACCTCGAACCCTGAACCTTTCGCGAATGGATCTTTACTCATACTGGTACCAGACCCGGCCTTCGCGACGAAAAATAACCCTTCCAGTCCCCTTCGGCCTGCTGCAGCTGGGGGCAATGATTTTGGACCCTACCGTCCCTTTCTTCTTCTTCTCCCCAATGTCTACTCTCCAACGCGATACCTGAACAACCATTACTCACCAGTCTCGTGTATCACACCTCTCGCCTCCCAACATCAGTTCTCCAGACCTCACTATTGCGATGCAAAATGGACTTGTCTGAAGCTCCGGCCAACGGCCATGGCGTCGCAAATGGAGGCGGCGTGAATGCGGATCACGCAGATGATGCCGCCGTCTCGGACGCAGATTCGGATGAGCTTGAACTACGGCTGGAGAATGCCAGATTCGAGCGTGAAGTCCAAGTCTTCCTAGATTCCCATCAAGCAGAAGAGGACAGACCCCATCGCCCCAAGCCTCGAAGGGGAAGGCCCCCTCAAAAAGGGCTGTTTCGATCCTCCCGGAAGGAAGTGGAGCCGCGACCGGACATCAAGCTTCGCCTGACGCAGGTCAACGGTGCGTTTCTAAGAGGGGACTACGCGCAGGCTGAGAGGATGATTCACGAGATCATCAGGATTAATGCCGAAACATACCAGGCGTGGACGACTCTTGCCACTATCCTCGAGGATCAGGGCCGGCATCTTGACGCCCTCACTGCCAAGCTGTATGCGTCGTTCCTACGCGACAAGGACGACGCAGCATGGGTAAGCTGCGCGAGACTAGCGCTCGAGCTGGCTGGTGATGACGATGGCAGCCCAATGCTCAAGACAGCAAGTATGTGCTTTGCCAACGCCATAAAGGCGAATTCCAGCAACGATGAAGCTCGGACCGGAAGAGCCGAGGTCAATCATCGACGAGGCCACCTTGCCAAAGCTGTGTCGCAATACGGAGACATACTGAAACGCCGACCAAACGATATCAATACCATCAGGAAGCTGGCGGATGTTTGTTCGGCCACACAGAATCCAGAGCATATCAGCAAGGCCACAGCGGCCTATGAGAACTATCTCAGTTCCCTGCGACATGGGAACCCGGCGGGGCAAGGTGTTGTGTTATGGGCAGACATCAGCATCTTCGTCGATCTTCTTATTTGCGCTCGCGACTACGAATCAGCCCTCTTCCAGCTCAAATCCCTGGCGCGTTGGCGGCTTTCGCGTGAAGAGGAGACGTTCTGGGACGGATGGACCACGGATGACCGCGAATGGGACCGCGACGATGACCGCCGAGTGCAGGTCCCAGCTTTTGAGCCAACGCTGTACCTGCCTCGGCAATACGGATCGGGCCTTCCCCTAGAATTGAGAGCCCAACTTGGTCTCTGTAGGATAAGACTCGGCCATACCGAGGAGTTCGAGGCAAGTCCACGTGAGGTTGTCCTCTTGTTTCTTTCATTCTGACTCAACCACAGAGGCATCTGTCATGGCTTGACCCGACCGAATCCGCAACTGCCGCTGCTGTGGAAAGCTTCCCAGGGCTTGCGAGAGACATCGCCAATGCGCTGTTTGAGCACGGCGCGTTTCCTCGTGCTCTTGACTACTTCGAGATGCTGCGCGACTCGTCTTGCAGTCATGATCCGGAGCTACTGTTCAACCTTGGCATGTGCTATGTCAACAGCGGTGACACGGGCGCCGCCGAGGATTGTTTCTTGTTGACCATCGAAGTCGACGAGAACAACATACATGCTCGAGTTGAGCTAGCGAGGATCTACGAACAGGCTCATGAGGACGAGGAAGCCCTCATTCTTGTAACAGAAGCCATAGCCCTTCAGGATATGCGAGGGGTGCCTCGTGAGGGCGGGGTCGCCGCTTTGGAGGCCGGTCTCGAGCCTGTCGAGGGCGAACGTATGCCGAGGACGCGGCCCGGCCGTAAACCTGGCACCAGGGTTGCGCGGAGATACAGACCCAAGCGCCTTGTCGGCGCTGATCAGCGGAAGCTCGAGGAACGAGAGCGAGCGGATGAACTTTCCCGCCGCTACAAGGACGTACGGCATCTCAAGCGGTTGATCCAGGCAGGTGACCGTACATTGGTCTCCGATTGGATGGCGGCGGCGAGGGATCTCGTCGATGACTTCCGTTCCTTCAGGAGATTCTACACATGGGACAAGTACGTCAAGTATCTGGGGGCCGCAAACGACATGGTCTTCAATGCTCCATACCAGGTCCAACCAGGAACGTCAGAGCTACATCAGTTTGCAGAGCGACTGTCACGCAGTATGATTCGCCACCTAGTTTTCTCTGAGAGACAGTAGCTAATGTTGGCGTAGATGTGATACCTGGACAAGTGGACGAGAGTCGCCCTCCAAACGACGATGGTTATCGAGGTATACCATTCGGAGAGTGGCTGGAGCTCTTCCTCGACTACGCCATCTGCCTTGCAATGGGCGGCAACGGCGAGGAAGCATACTCGGTCTGCGAGGCGGCGAGAGACTCGATCGTTTTCACCAACTCAAAAGACTACATGTTCTTGATACATGTGGCATGGGCAGGTAAAGCTTACACCTTGTGTCTCCCATTACTCCCGGGCCGCTCGGTCACTAATTCATAAGTAGCTTGCGCGATCTACATGGCGGACGATGAAGTCTGCGTCGCTATGGGCCGGTTCTTCTTGAAGGTGAACCAGCTCGACTCAGACGCGTACCGCATGTTTGCTGCATTGTGCCGCTTTTGCCAGTCCCCGGCATCCTGGTACAACTCCGGTCCCGTTCAGAAATTTATTTTGCGTCAGATCAGGGTCATCGACGCCACGCAGATCAGAGCAACAATGCCAGACACGGACATCATCGCTCCTCCTGACTTCTCGACGGCCAACGGCGAGATTCGGAACCTGGATGTTTGCCTACTTATGCTGTACGGGCACGTTCTCTTCACCTCGACCAGCTACACCTTTGCCCTGAGTAAGACACCCTTCCCTGAACATACTCCCAGCGCGTCTGCTAAGTATGGATACTTCTTACTAGACTATTTCCTTCGCGCTAGAGCCCTCGCACCACGAAACCCTATGGTCAACTTGAGCGTCGGTCTGGGTTATGTTCATCATGGCCTGAAGAGGCAGGCGGACAACCGGCAATACCTCATCATGCAAGGCATGGCTGCAATCTTCGAGTATGCAGACATACGGGCCATGTCAGCATCAGATGCGGTCAGGCGGGAGGTATCATTCACGGTCGCCCGTGTCTTCCACATGCTCGGCTTACACCACCTTGCCCATTCGAGATACCTGGAGGCCTTGGACGGACTCTCGGCGTCGAGTTCTTCGCCCGGGTGCTCTGATATTCGTGTCGGGGCTGCCTTTAATGAGTATATTTTACTCTCGGTGAGCCAGGATCCAGAGACTATCGAAGAGGTCCTTTCTCGGTACCTCTATCTTTAGTTGTCTCATGACCAACCTTAAGAGTGAGGATAAATAGATGGAGGTTGTCTGTCACCTGGAAAGGTTGAGGTGGGGAAATGGAGTTAAAGGAGGCGGGCTCACGCAGACTACGATATTACTATTACAGCCTGCGGAAAGGTCAAAATAATCCACACTGCCACAGTTAATCAATCACTACCGTCTATCAACCGCTACACTCAGTCGACTATTGCACTCAATAGGTAAGTTGTAAGGTGGAAGATGCTCACTAATAATTGGAGAACCTGACTGGAGGAATCCAATTTTTCGCAGGCTGTGGTAGTAATATCGTAGGCTGCGCGAGCCCGCCTTGATTAAAGGGGGTGACTCCTCCGTCACATCACGGCCGTCCTCATCGGGCTCTATCGCGCGCCGCTGTCAACGGTAACGAATTAGTCTGGATTGATAAGGCCCAGAGCTTTCCAGACACACAGGGGTCGGTTTGGGGGCGAAAATAGAACGGAGGGGTTGGGGGCCTTTTCTGTTAATATGCACATGGACTCGAGTCGGCAATCGATCATCAACATACCCTTCTGCGGGATATGGCCACTATCGGTTACCCGCCTGCCTCGGATGATGACCGCTCTTCGGAGCCCAAGTCCGACCATATCTCTTCACCACGAGTCGACATTCAAGTTGAACCGGCGAGGGGTCAGAACCCAGAGCCGACAGCGCAGGCTGTGAGGCGTTACTTATAATTTGCCGTCATCGCAGCCGATGTTACAGCTATACTTGTTCCTCTCGCCTTCATAGGCTTCGTCGCGGGTACTTGCAGTCTGAATGGATCCCAGGTTGACGAGGTTGAGCATGCACGGTAGCAGAACGGTGTCAACGTGCCTGAGCACACCCAGACCGACACCATGGATCTATGGGGAAACGTAAAGATCCCGTTTATCGGCAACGGATACGACAACACGACGATACAAGCGCCGGCCACAGAGTGGCAAGATGTGGTATGGGGCCCGAAACAGGAGAGATATTCTGCGCTTGCGGGTATCCCCATTAGCAATGTTCCCGTCGGCAACACGACTCTGTACATGCAGTCTGGCTATATCGAACTCAACTGCTACGACTTTGTCTTCCCAGACGATCCCAGCTCGCAGCTGGAAACCATCGTGTCGAGGTGGGACGATTCTACCCCGGATGAATCCCCGGACGAGTCAAGGCCACCAAGAGACGGTACGGCCTCCAAGAGAGACGCAGGTAGTACTGCCTCTGGATGAGACGGTGGAAGTGCTGCCGCCGGACGAAACGACAGTAGTACTGCCCCGGCAAGTGGCGCTGCAGCCCCCGAATAATAGCAGCTGGCAGGGAGAGCACTCATCTCGCTGGCTCATCGCACTGGACAGGTTCGTGAATCCGATATGGACGGGTCCCTCCAGACGGGGAGACGACGATACCTGGGAGAGCCCGGGCATGTTTGCCAACGTGGCAGGAATCGAGGCTGGACCAACGAGGCTCCTATTCCGCGCATTCAACGACGCCGGCATTATAGCGAAGGGCTCTTTGATCTATGGCTACTGCGACGTTCGTCAGCGATACGTCGAATCTCGCGTGCACTGCGAGCGGCAGACGGAAACATCCCGGCAGAAATGCACCGCCATCGCCCAGCGTCCCTCCCGCAAAGGTCACGCTCCCGAGACTATCTCTCACCTGAATTTCCCGGCGGTCTTTGGGCACATTACCAAGAACCTGCCCGAGGCGACCAGTATTGGGGGCATAGCGACCACTGACCTCGGACTCCGATACCTGAAGAACCCCAAAGGCGTGTCCAGTAGTGAGACGTCGACCGACATGTTCAGCGGCATCCCCGAGGAAAAGGTCGACTTTAGCCGCCGGCTGTCACAACTCCTGAACACGTATATCCTTCTCAGCCCTTTCGACTTCAGTACCGTGCCCGGAACGTGGCTATTCACCCCGCCCACGGCAACCGTTGAGGCGGAGGTGAGCAACCTCATAGCCGTGTACGTCGTGCCGCGCGCGTGGATCGCCGTCGGCCTACTGTCGTGCCTCGTCCTCCTGCGCGGAGGCATTGCTAGCGTCATCGTTACGCACATATCTACCAGCCCTGAGATCCTCCAATACGCCTCGACGCTAGACTCAAAGTTCATAGACTTGCCCCCGGACACCGGGCACATGTCGGCGAAAGAGATCACGACAATGCTCAAGGGCCAGCGGGTGCGGTTGTAAGGGGATATATTATTAGTTACCTAACTAGCGCTTATAATCACGTATATAGAAGCTAGCCTAAGGATAGCTATATTATAATATACTTTCTTAATTAGTATTATAGAGGTGGAACTCTAAGTAAGGCTAGTTATATTAACTTATAGTATTCTATACTTTTACCCTTATATAAGTAGATCTAAGAGTTAACTATAGAAAGAGAAAGGTCTAGTTAGTAGTTCTTATTTTACTTTATTTAGATATACTAACCTTTATACTAAGATATTTAATCCCTATCTTAACTAAATTAGTTTATATAAGTTTTCCTAATTAGTTAAGTAGAGGTAAACCTCTAGGTAGTTAATATTATTATAAACCCTTATATTATTATAACGCCTAGCTTAGGGAGTTAGTTATCTAGGTAAGGGTCGTGTTATCGGTCGCTAATAAGCCGGCCCTAGGCTTACTATAGTTAACTAATTATATATAAAGCTTAGATTACTATAAGCTATAAGCCTTTAGCTTATAAAGCGTTATAAGCTATAAGCTACCCTTAACTAATAATATCGTTAGGATAGATTACTCGCTTAGGTAATTTAAGGACGGTACTTAAGTACTTAAGTAGAAGGCTTAACGTACTTCCCAGGTGAGTAGCTACCCCGGGTAAGTAGCCACCCTAACCACGCCTAGGCACGTCTTCTTAATATATATCGCGTTTTCTTAACTAATAAATATAGATACGCTTTTAAATAAAGAACGCTTAGTCGTTACGATTCAGGCTTTTAATTAAACCCTAAGTTAAAGTATTAAGTTGTTAGCTACGACCTTCGACGTCCCGCGAATAATACTCCGCCGACGACTTAACGGAACTTACGCCCGACGCGACACGATATCTAATTCTCGACGATTAAACGATCTAGAGGAAGCTAAGATTCTTTAGTATATAAAGAAGCTTAGGTCCTAAGGATTTCCGCCCCGGCTAGCTTATATAGCGGATATAGCCGATCGACTACTCCGCGTATATACCGGCGGACGCGTCGGGAAGAACTAGGTTATATCCTTCCTTAAGCGACACCTAGACCTTAAATCGAAATACTATCGCGTCTACGACTATAAGAGAGCTAAATACGAAGATCTAGCGAAAATTCGGGATTAGTTTCGGCTTGTAGCGAATATAGTCGCGAAATATAGCGTAGTAGAGTCCGATATCTATAACTTCGACGAGACTAGGTTTATAATAAGCGTTCTTTATACCGCGAAGGTCGTTACGAGCGCGGAAAGGTCTTTAAAACCTTTAATAGTATAGCCTAGGAATAAGGAATAGGTTATAGTTATTTAGGGTATTAGTACGTCCGGCTACGCGGTCCCGCCGTTTATTATCGTCGCAGGCAAAACCCGACTCGAAAGCTAGTATCACGATAGCCTACTACTACTATAGATAATTATTATAACAACCGAAAACGGGTAGATAATAAATAAGAGAGGCCGAGAATAGATTAAGTATTTCGATCTTTATATAAAACCGCGGGCGGTTAGTATATTCCGCATCCTTATCCTCGATAGCTACGGAAGTCATTACTCTAACGAATTCCTTTAATACTACGAGAATAATAATATTATACCTCTTTATATACCTACCTACTCGTCGTACTTACTCTAGCCTCTCGACGTTACTTATTTCGGACCGCTAAAGGCTTCCTATAGTAAGTAAATCGAGATAATATCGCGGGCAGGTATATAGTATATTACTAAAGAGGACTTCTTCGTCGCGTTTTCCGCTATATTTAAGGAGACTTTTACGAAAAAAAATATACGGGCGGGCTTTAAGGGTACTAAGCTTATTCCTTATAACCTAGAATATATTATTTCGAAGCTAGTAGTAATACAGAAGACTTTAATACCTCCTAGGAGTAGTACTAGGTTACCCGAACCTTAAGTACTAAAGACGCCTAATAACCCTATTAAAGCTAGTTCTTATACCGACTATATTATTAATCGGATCAGGAGATATTAAAGAAGCTCTCCGATATTAATTATTAAGGCTATCAAGCAGCAGGGTAAAGCAGCGTAGGTCATAATACATAGGTATACTCTCATCGACGAAGAGTTTAAGATCAGTCAGTAGGAGCTTATAGCTATTAGTAAACGTCGCAGGGTTAAAAAAACCCGTATACGGCATAAAGGACCTCTTACTATAAGTTAAGCCTAGGTTTTAATTAAGTAGAAAGATCTAGACGCGGTCGTAAAGTAAGAAAACCGCGCGAGTAGTAGTCGCTAGACGAGGTCCTCCGCGACCGCGCCGAGGTATAGTAACTACGGCTAGCCCGGACATAATATCCGATCGTATTAAGTATATATAAATTACTCGGATAAA